>PVKA01011162.1:0-21705 GCA_004027165.1 Ctenomys sociabilis | reverse complement strand
CTGTTATTTTGATGTGCTTTCCTTTAAATGTGACCTGTTTCTTTTCATTAGTGGCTTTTAGTACGTTGTTGTTGTGCTGGATTTCTGGGATCTTGATTATTATATGTCTGGGTGCAGTTTTAGTTGGGTTTATGTTATTTGGAGTTCTATAGGCCTCAGTTACCTGAACATTAGTTTGTTTCCCCACATTTGGGTAGTTTTCTGCTATTATTTCTGCCCACATTCTTTTTATGTTGTATGTGCTGCCGCTTTCTGTCTCACTGATGCCTATTAGTCTTATGTTGTTCATCTTTGCATCGTCTTGCAGCTGTTGAATTATTATTTCCTGGGTCCTAGTTGTTTTTAAGAGATCTTTCCTTACCTTTTCACTAGCTGCAATGGTGTCTTCAAGGTCTGAAAGCTTCAAGGTCTGAAAATATATCTTCACTTCCATTCAAATGGTTTTGCCAACTTTTAATGGAATTTTAATTTCTTGTACATATCTTTGAATCTACATGCATTTTATTTCTTTCCTATATTATTCATTGAAGGTGTTCATCATTTTTCTGTTCTCCTCAATTTTTATTATTATTATTTTTTTATTGAAGAACACATAGCAATGAGACAGTTTCAAGACAAATTAACAGGACAGATTCGATAAATTAACACATTGCAAAATGTTTTTGTAATGTTTTTCTCCTCAATTTTTTATCAGTGTCTTTTTTATAAACACTTAGTGGTTCTTCCATTACAGTTATCATTTCTTTTTTTTTAACCTGGGAAATTATATCTGGTTTGATTTCCTCTATACACTTCTGTAGCTGTTTCTTTACTATTGTTTTTATTATTTAAGAGATTTCAGGTTATTACTTTCAATTTTTCTATGTTGATGTTTCCTGGGTTTGCTCTGGGTGGGCTCAGGGCCTGAGATTGCACTTTGTTCCTTCTTTTTGTCATTTTCTATTTCAGAAATAACTATTTTGATATCTGTGATACCTGTTTTTGAAAGTTTGATAGTAGGTAGCTATATCATTGTAGTCAGAGCCTCTCTGTAAAGAGTCTGTCATTTTAGGTATCTCCTGTGTCAGAGATTCTTATTTTGTGTGTGTCCCAAAATTTTGCCTTCTCTATTGATTGGGAGTAACATATTGGTTTCTGTTTGCCACTGTTCTTCATCTTTCAGTGTAGGGCTTTGTTGAGGTTACCACCTAAGTGCCTCCCGATATTATTACCCAGGGAAGAACATGTGGTTAAGGCAGATACAGTTTCTTATTTATAGTAGTAATATTACCAATATTAATAACAGGTAGTGAAATTTAGAAATTGACAGACTTTTGTAACTAATGGGTTTGTACTTTAGACCATAGGAGCAAACATTATAGCTATATAACAAAGCAGATCATAAATTTGGAATTTGTATTTAAATTAGCTCCCCTGAGTACTGTCTGGGCACCTCTTCTTCATGCACGTGGTGTTTCCCAGTCAGACTAGCTCACTCAAGTTGCCTGTTGCCACCTCTGTGCTACAAGGATGCCCCTGTAAGTCTGGGCCTCCGTCTGGGCTTGGCTAGGCCTAGCAATATGCTTCAGCTCATTGGATCTAGAGCTACTAAACTCAAAACTTGGGTCTGGTTACTATGGTCAGCTCCTTCCAACTGAGCCCCATCCAAGTGGACCCCTGGGCCCCATTGGCTGTCTGTCCCACGGCTCCTTCCTGCTAAGCCTGCCAAGGTGGATCTCAAAGACATTATTTATATTCTTAAATATAATTCTGTTTTTACTGACATGGTCCTCCATCTTTCAGATACATTCTATTTTCTACTCTCTTAATGACATCTATAATGAATGAAGTTGTAAATTTCATGAATTTAAATGTATTAATATTTTATACCATTTAAAACATCTATGATTTATGAAAATTTTCCTATTCAATTATCATATAAATATTCCAGTTTTTATAAGGTTTTAAAGTTTTGCCATGTCTAGCATCCAGTTTTTACATTTACTTAGAACTGATTTTTTTGAATGGTGTTAGGTAGGAACCCATTTTTCCAGCGTGTCATTCCTTTTCTTACTAATTTACAATATTTGTTCTTATGAATCAATGTTCTCATTCAATGAGTTTATTTTTAATCTGCTTCTACTCCATTGTTCTCTGTTTATCCTCCTGTTCGATTGTTATCCTCATACCTTCTTTATTTATTTGGTACAGGATTTCCTTAGGCAGCTTGGATTCATAGTGAGCCTCTTGTCTCGGCCCCCCCCAGTGCTGAGATTACATGCCCAGTTTTGGTGCCAGCACTGCTGGGCCTGACACATCATATGGTACTGGGGATTGAACCTGGATCCTTGCACTTGCCAGGCAGGTGCTTAGACCACCAAGCTATCTCCCCAGGCACCCATGTCTTAATTACTACAGTTTTACAGTAAGTTTTTGATATTTATAAGGGCAATTCTACTCTCTCCTTCATGGTCATCTCTAATCTTTCTGCCACCCTTTGCCATTCCAAATACATTTTATAAGTAGCTGAGATTATTTACAAAAGATCCATAAAATACTCCCACTGAAATTTTATTGAAATTGTGGATAAACTTAAGGCAAATTGATCTCCTTAATCTTCTTATTCCTGAACATGATTTTGTTTTCACATTGAGACCTTTTTAACACACATTTTGATGAACATATATATGATCATTCTTCAGTAAACACACGGGATTTGTTCAAATTCCCCTGCATATCTGTAGATGCTCAAGTCCTTTATATAAAATTGGCATAGTATTTTCATATAGCCTAAGCACATCTACCCTCTACTTCAAATCATCTCCAGATTACTTATAATACCTAGCACAATGTAAAGGCTGTGTAAATAATTATTGCACTATTTAGGAAATAATGACAAAGAAAAGTCTGCACACATTTAATACAGACACAGCCATCACAGACCTACTATTTAGCACACATCAACATTAACTTTTTTTCTAATATTTTCAGGCCTCAGTTGGTTGAATCTAAGGATGTAGAACCCACAAATAATGGCCCAGCTTCTTACATCAAAATTGAACAAATGTTTTTTCAAAAATTGAAGTCATACTTTGAGCTAGTTTACTGATAATATGAATGTAAATCTACTTTATGCAGAACACAGCTGTTTTTTTCCTTCGGTTTTTGGAGCTTAGACATTTCCCTTTCTTGAATATATCCAATTTGATCACGCCTTTGTCAGTTGTTTCATCACTGGGACAAAATACAAGGCATCTATAGTTTAGGGTATGAGAGGCTTATTTTTGGGCCATGTTTCACTCCAGAGTCCAATGGCTCCAAGGCGAGACAGCATGGGAGAGGGGCACAGCAGAGCAGAGCTTCCCATCACATGACAGACAGGAACCAGAGAGTCAAAAGAGGATCTAGAGAGAGAGATAAAAATCTTCTAGATCTCACCCACAGTGACCCTCCTCTTCCAACAAACCTTCACCTCCTAACAACAGGCCAGCTATAATGTCCCCATAATTTAATTACCTTTCAGAGGTCCCACCTCAGACAGAATGAAGTTTTGGCTGATCTAAACCAAAAAGGTCATATTACAGATCATGTGAATTTAGATCTTAACCTTATGCACTTTAATTCACCTCTGACTTTTCTTTTGCTTTTATCACTTGACAATTTCCTTTTCTTGATTCCAAGAAAAGGGACATATATTTTTAGTAAAATATATTTTTAACATTTTTCTCATTGTATCCAGAAATTCTGAAGCACTTGGAATGAATGAAAGACTTCCACTTGCATGTTTATTGTCTTTAATTTAAAAAATCTCTCTACCTTTCCATAGGAACACCAAAGCTAGTTTTACAAATTAACCAGAGCTTCAGAAAGTTTGTGACAGAAAAAATGTTCTGACTTTCTCCCTGGAGCTAATAGTGTCTGCATGGGTAATTCCCACCCTGCTCCTTTTGGGCATCCTTACTAATTGAGCTTGCCAATAAGGGTTCTATCTACCGATTGAATGCATTAATGCTGATCACTTTCAGGAGACATTTAATAATAGCCATAACTTACACAGGGCTCCCCGATCAATTTGAATAATTTTATTAGTTATTTCCTGCATGGGCAGAAAAATTCAGAAAAATCTATGGTAATAGCCAATATAAGAACCCCTTTGAGCTGTAGAGAACAGCTCTTTACCCCTTTCTTTCTTTTACCTCTTCAAAGTAAACAAAAATGTCCATTAGCCTCACAAACTCAGACAAATGTTCATTGTGTTGACCCTTGCCTGACACGTTTTTTAAAAACTTCCATATGTGTTAGAAATAATTTGCCAAGCTGTGACTGCAGCCAGGAACCATAATGTCAGTTTTCAGCAAATGCCTGCTGAGTAAGAAAACAGAAGATTCAAATCATGGTTGAGAAATTGACATGGTTTACATAGAGGTCATAGTGTTATATTGTGAGCTTCATTCTGAATTAAAAAACATGCTTCCCTTTTTGGGGGTATTAAACTTCCACATATTCATTTTCTCTCCCCAGTTCACACTGCAGTCAGGTGAAATAGTTCATGGATGAGTTTAGGAAAATTCTCGAACAGAGAAGGGTAAGTAGTGACTATTTCACAGAGAGTATCAGTGAAGTTAAGCATTTTGTTATCTTGAAGAAAGTGGGATACCAATAAGTTAATATGGAGAATTAGAAGATGGAGCTCTAGTTCTTAATGGACCTGAGCTAATTTCTGTCCTATGACTTTAAGTCTTCATTTGGTATCAGAATGGAACTTTGAGAGAATTCATGATTCTAAGAATAAAAATATGACAAAAGAGGCTCTAAATTATGTGATCAGATGATGACATGTCTTGACCAAAAAATAATAATAATGATACATAAAGGTGAACTAATAAGAGAAAAGGTACATTACAAGGCAATTACTTGAGTTTGGAGCAGCAGAGATTGAAATAGTCTCCATCTCAATCCTACCTGGGAAAAGGAAATGGTCCCTGTCCGGGAAGAGAACAGTGGCTTGGGGGAATTCAGAAGATTCATGGGTTCCTGCTTATTTTCACGTGCTTCAATCACAGAGTAAGCACTCAGTGGTAAATCAGAGGGTTAGGATTAGAAGGTGAGGTGCTAGGTAGTGGGAACTGGGGTTTCTGACCACTATAAACACTGTGAACCTCAGAGTACTGGTCAGTCTCATACTGCTAAGACAAAAATCATGACATCCACAGCTTAAAGGAGAAGAGAATGCAAATTAAAACAACATTTATGCCTGGAAGAATGGCTATCATCAAGAAATCAACCAATAACAAAGGCTGGAAAGGCTGTGGGGAAAAAGGAACCCTTCTCCACCGTTGGTGGGAGTGCTGGTACAACCATTATGGAAATCAGTATGGGGATTCCTCAAAAAGCTAGGTTTAGAGGTCCCATTCAAGCCAGCTATTCTCCTCCTGGATATTTTTCCAAAGGAACTGAAATCATCATACCACAGCAATAATGTGCATCCATGTTCATAGGGTGCAATTTTGTCATAGCTAAATTTGGAAACAACCCAAATGCCCATCAACTGAGAGAGACAAAAAAAAATGTGGTATTTTTACACAAGGTAGTATTAATCAGTTATTAAAAAAGATAAATTGAAGGCTTTTCCAGATAAATGGATGCAACTAGAGACTGTATTGATAAATGAAATACATCATACCCACATGTGGAAACATCCCCGTATTGTCTTGCTAGTATGAGAACCTGAAAGAATAAATGAAATCTGAAAGGTACAATAGAAACTGTGAAAGGGAAAGAATTTGTTCAATGGGAAGAAAAAATTGGGATGAGGAAAAGGACAAAAGAAAGAAGTACTAAAGATATATTTATGAATTTATGCAGGATAATTTGGATGATTGTACTGTTGATCTCTGCTGGTCTTTTGAAAGGAGCAGTTAATACTTAATTATTTTTTTCTTTTTATTCTCATTTTTTTTTTCTTTTTAATTTAGAACTTTTTGTTGTTTTGTTTTGTTTGGCCAGTTTTTCATGTTTATACCTGGTAACCTAAACAACTAATTTGAAGATAACATCATGTAATACAGCAACCATTGTTGAATTTCTTTTATTTGGCTTAGTGACATTTTGTATCATATCTAATGCTTTTTTAAAAAAAAAATGTATTTTGTATTATTTGAAAAGGCAAAAAAGGAAGAGGTTTTGTTTGTCTTGCAGGTCAAAGGCTTCAGTACGTGGTTGGCTGGATCTAAGACAGGATTATCATGGTGGAGCAAAGCTGTATTCTTTATGAAGCCAAGATGCAGAACCCAAGGGAAAGTGCATGAAAGAAAGAGAGAGAGACCCTCCAAAGGCATGCTCTCCAACTGGGCCTACCTCCCAGCGGCACACTGGGCTATGAGCAGCAGTAGATGAAACACTGACACTTATAGTGTGCCCCTATGATCCAATTGCCTCTCCAGGAGTCTGTTGATCCATTCGGTAAGATTAACTGGCACACAGAAGAAGAATGGAAATAGCAAAGAAGCAACACCGTGAGCGCATCAGCAGGCAACCAGTGTGGACTGCAGGCCAGGAAGCCTCCTGGAAAGTTGTGCTCTGTGGAAGGTGCAGCAGGCCTTCCTGGGACTTGTGCTGAGGGTTCTGGCCTCATTAACAATTAAGGTGTTGAAAATGGAGGCTTAGGGGAAGATATTGCTATGGCCTGACTGACCCGGGTGAAATTTAATCTCCATTTGTGAGGTATTAAGATGTATGACCTTTAAAAGGTGATTAAATTCTGAGGATGTGGCTCTCGTAGATGAATCCATTCATGGATTAATGGGGTATCTCGAGAGGTCATCTGTTATAGAAGCAGCCTCACTGTTGCATGGGCCACTCTTGCCATGAGCTGTCCTGTGCCACCGCAGAACTCTGCAGAGACTCGACAGCAAGACCTTTATCAGATGCAAGCTCTTCACCTTCAGCCTTCCAGATTCCAGAATTATGAACTGAACAAACTGATTCTTTATAAATTACCCAATTATAGTCAACTTTATGATATTTATAAAGTGGGCGTTATTTCACTCAGTTGTGTTTATGCACATACAGTGCCACAATAGCCACATTTTTCCATTAGTACTTATATATGTTATCTATGGAGCTCAGAATTTACATTTTTAATTATTATAAAACTCACTGAAGTGTGTATTTCTATTGCTTTCCCAGAGGGCAGCAACTCACATCACATACACTAGAAGGCAAAAAAAGCATTTCAAACCTTTGGAAACTAGACTGTGGATTTTGGTGTATAAGGAATATAACATAAGTTAATTGCTACTTGTTCTTTAAGTGTATAAAATTGTAAGACTTCATCAGTATAAAACCAAGATAAAGAAAAACAACAAATACTCTCATAGCGAGTCAAGAACAAGAGTCATCAATATCCTGGGCTTTCAAATAAGTGACCAGCCCAAAAGAAGCAGGTGTCTAGAACAGTGGACAAGCCATGACCACCCAGAGGCAGCCCTCCAAACCCCCCCAAAAAACTAAAAATGCAGCTACATTACCTCTAGAATTAACCCCACTTTAAAGATGAGGGGAGTGAGGTCCAGAGAGATCAAGCCACTGCCTAAGGTCAACACTACTGATAACAAAAAGGAACTATATTCAAATTCATCTCATTTCTAAGCCTATGAAGCATTATTGTGGAAGTCAGTTATTCTTGTCCCCCGTCTCACCATGGCATTTGACAGATTTCCTTAAGGAGTGACTACCGTGTTTAAGATTATTCATTGCCTCAGTCACATTCTTGGTCAAGAACTACACACTGACCTTGGCAATGGTTATTTCACACTAGAACCAAGAGAAGAAAGCACATGGCTGCACTGGCAATACTGCTAGAGTTCTTTTTCCTTCCTTTTTTGCTGTCCTTCAAACCAAGAGCTCTGAAGATATGTTGATATTGGAGGCACACAGAGCCAGTATCTTCATTTCACTGCTTCCAAATGCTGCTTCAGTGAAATGAAGCATTGCCACCCCCCTGCTCCCCCTGAACCAGCCAGACATCCTCCCGCCCACCTGCCATGTGCTCCCCATGTGCAGCTAAGCTGTCTGTCCCTAGCACCTCTGTGGGGTGGCAACACTTCCATCCTATCAGCACTCAGCTGCAGAAACCCCACTGCTCATCAGCATCCCTGATTCCTAAGCTAGAAATAGACCTGGAGTCTCCATGTGCCATGAAAATAGCATAAAGGTGGCTGAGTGTAATTTAAAAACAAACTAACTCACTAACTAAATTGTTTTCTCTATTAGGCTGTGTGCATGAATGCTCTCCAGTGTCAGTAAAGGCTATTCACTGTCAGAAAAAAGAAGCCTCCTGTTGGCTCCCCAGAGACTGGACCTGGGTAGGCAGGCTAGCAGCCTGGTCACCTACTTCCTACTCTTTTTTTACCCTCAAGGAAGCATGGTGGCTCTTTTCTTCTCTCCAACAGTTTTGGTCTTAGTTGTTGTTTTACAAACCTATCCTGTTAGCACTAGGAGACAAGCTGGGTCACTCTGAGAGATGAATGAGACAGAAGAGGCTTTAGGAATATGAGAATTGGTAGGTAGCAATCAATGATTCATAAAGTAAGGCCATTAGAGTGGGCAAAAATAATGCACTCTCTTCTGATCAAGCACTTATGCAAGGTCTCTCTCATTACTTTGTCGGTTGTTACAGTTTGTGTCTATATGTCCTCCCAAAGCCTCATACACTTTTAGATGGGCCTTTTAGAGAGGCAGATGAGCCTAGATTTGTGATGGATTCATGGTCCAATACTGGGATTACGGATGTGAGGGCTACATCTACTCCAGTGTGGGTAGCCTGCATTCAATGTAAGGGTAAGTCTCAGTCCCCCTCCCCCCCCAGACAGAAAGAATACACAAAGAATCCCACAAATACATATAATTACAAGTTGTAGACATTCTGTGAATGAAAAGCATTCACTGCCCTCTGAGGGCAGGTCTGTGACTCACTTGTCTTGGTTTCTCTAATTCCTGTTATTTAGTGGATGGCTAAATAAATATTTATAGAATGGATGTGTAGATAGATGACTACACGAAAGAAAGTCTGCGCAGCACAAGAACTCTCAGAAGACACATCATTAATTGGTTGTACATGTTGAGAGCCATTAGTTCTGAGCAGCTTTCCGGCCTTGGTCATTGCCTTAGCTGTAAGATCAGCCTATCAGCTCTCTCTGCAGGTCAGCTGTAATTAAGAGTATTTGCTATTCTCTGAACTTCTTGAACAGAAAATACCTTCCTGGAAAGCATATAATTTAAACAGTTTACCGATAAGTAGCAGCAGCGAGTCCTACCGCGGATGCCCTGTGATTTCCGTGCCAATTAGTCTTAGTTTACCTTGGAGCCACAGATTTAGGTCCCTGTGGTCATCTCTGAAATTTTGATTTCCTGCTTTTCCTGGGTGAGATTCCTTTGTTTACTGAAATGCACCTGAAGGAATTCAGATAAAAATGGGAACTATAAGGAAAGAGGAGGATTGCCCAGGAGGCAATTTAGATAACAGTTTCTTTCTCTGCCTCTCTCCCTCCCTCCTTCTCTTTCCCTGACAGCTCTCATCTCTTGTTCACAGGCTGATTTCTCTTTACAAGGTTTTTTTTTTTACACGAAGTTCTACGGTACCAACTTTATCTTCAATTCCACATTACTGGCAAGACTCTGGGATATAGTCAATATGTATCCAAAATAGTACTCACAAAAATAGAATAATCCAATCATAGAGTTGAAAATTTTGAGGTTATCTAGCTTAGGATACAACTGAATATTGTGGTACTCAAATAATATCAGATATCACTTTCCATTGTCCTGGATCCAGTCGCTGTTTCTATTGCCTCCAATCTCAGGAAACATGAGGACCATGTTGCAAGCCACCAGCAGTTCTAGATTTATTGTTCCTCCCTATAATTTACAATCCCAGAAGAAATGAAAACATTTCCTAGGTGGTACTGGCTAAAGTCTGGGGCATCAGGTTGGCCTAGTTTGGGTCATGAGCTGACAGCTGAACTAATCACCAGGCCAAGGAAAACAGCTCATACTGACCCACCTGGTATCAGATGCCCCCCTCTGAGATTAGGTCAAGCTCAGCCTCCCCACAAACACAGGGCTAGAAGTTTCTTAGTTAGAATTCTTGAGAGAATCAGGCCCCGCTGAGGTCAGATACTCACCCTCAGTCCAATCATCTGAGGACAGAAGACCAAGCTTACCTGGAAGAAATATTGCTACCTAGACTTCTTTCCTCAGGATGGACAGGGCGTGGGTACAGGCTCTCAGGGTATGGTATGGGTAGAGGTACTGCACTGACCAAAACATTAGATGTGTCTTCTTCAGGTTTGTACTCCCATTTGATATAATAAAAGTCTTAAGATATGGAAAAACATTTAGCAGTCCAAATTTTACAGACCCAAGTGATATTTGGAACAGAAAGTAGACATTGTCACATCACAAACCTACTTTTCTGACAAATGAGGTTGCTTAGATTTGCAGGGCTTGAATGGTTTGCCTAAATTTTGTAGTTTTAGTGTTGTGGAGCCTGATACAACCCTGAAGCCTGAAACCTCCCTAATTCCAAGAAAAGACTTGCCTAATTCATCCAGAACGCTTTCTGGCTTCATTAGGGCCACTTTCGAGCTTCCCAGTTTGCCTACTTGGAATCAGTAGACTCATTCATTGTGAATAGTTGCTTTCTAGAGGGAATTCAGTTTATAGCTAGAATGTATGGGGGATGGATCTATGTCTAGCAGTGGGTTATGTACCATGGGTGCATGCTGCGATTTGATGTTGAATGTCCCCACTGTTCATGTGTTGAAAGCTTGGTTCCCAGATGACAGTACTGTTGGGAGGCTATGGAACCTGGATGCTGTGGAGCCTTGTGAAAGTTAGGGCCCTGGGGGCCTGACTTTGAAGGGAATATGAGGCCCTGTCCCTACAACTTTGTTCAACACCTATTCTCTGGCTTGATGTTGGGCCTTATCACAGACCCAAGTGCTACCTGACCATGGACTGAATCTATGAGCCACAGTAGATTTTTCCTCTTTATGAACTGACTTTCTTAAATATTTTTGCACAGTGGCAGAAAGCTAACACTGTACACAAAGATAATGAATACACTTTTGTAGAAGTTTAGAGGTGTCCATTGCTTGTCTTCAAGGAGTTATAATCAAGTTAGGAAAAAAAAAAGACTTTGATATTTATAATGAATAGAAATCACAGGATATACCATTCAATTACATACTAAGTGGAACATGAAACACTATTTATAGCCTGTCTTTTTGCCACATCATTTTCCTCACTTATTATTACATTGATTTCTGTTAGCATCTTTCCTCCCTTGGGTTAACCTGTTTTCACCAGCTCATGTGTAGAGGTTGGTTCTCATGCGTTCTTGGCACTTGAGAGCCCACACTCATCCCCTGGGAGCACACTGAATAGGTCAGAAGCTGAACTACAAAGTCCTTAGGAACCATCCTTTCCCCTACACGGTGGTCAGGCAGAAAGCCTCCTGCCAGAGTACTTTATTGTGAGTGAGGGTCTGAAGGAAGGTTCTGCTGCCTTTATTATTGTTGTTCTTATTCTCTAATGGCTGAACAGGATGGAGTGGCCTCTGACCGAAGGAAGCACTCCTAACGTGGAGGGTGTGAGGGACAGCTGGATGAGGCGGAGGAGTCCTTCCCATGTCTCCAACCCACATAGATATGAATTAGAAGACGCTCAGGTTTAGTATAAAGGATGCTTAGATGTGTACTAGAGCTGGTTACCAAGTGAATGACATGCTAGGGTGACGGCAGTAGCCTGTTGAACCTTAGCTAAGGGTTGGGGGCACAGAAATTGAGAAGGTTTAAGGTCACCTCTCACACACTTTCCCTCTGCTACATTCATCCAGGTTGTTAGTCCCCTGCCACACCTTGTTCCCTTCCACAGACCAGCTCCTGGATATGAAATCCCTTCCTTTCCCTTTTCCTCCCCGCTGCACCTACATAACTCCATAAATCCTACCACTCCATTTGATCTAAGTTTAATAGCCCTCCTTAGGAAAAGGTTCTGCCTGATGGATACCACGGCTGCTTGGCCCCCTTCCCAGTACTTCCTGCGGTAGTAGTTTTGTATTTAGCCAAAACATAAAGTTCCCCCAAGATCAGTGAGCTTCAATCCCATGGCACCTTGTGCCCGGTGCCTTGGGTACCCTCAGTAAATATTTGCAGAAGATCAACATATATGACCCAGAGGATGGGAGCCTAAGCAGGCAGCCAGTGTTAAGAGGGTGGGGAGGGGCTGAAACCAAGTGTGCACAGCCAAAATTTGTCTGGGTTTGGGAGGATGTAGGACAGAATCAGAACTCAGAGTGACAGAGGGAAACAACAGAGGACTGAAGAGCTATGGAACAAATGCCAAGGATCACAATCACAAAATGACAGAAAAAAGTAAGAAATGGAAGGTTGGGTAGGGAAGTAGAGAGATTAGTTCCACAGAAAACCTGGAGGCTGCTGCCTAGGGCAAGTTTCTACGTGCCTGGGCAGACAGAACACATTTAATGGGTAAGATTAAAGAGCAGCTAGAGGGTAACTGGAAGTTTTCTAGAGCTTTGATTCTCAAACCTGGCTGAGAATGAATAGGGCTATTTTTTAAATCCAAAGTCTCTCCATATTAGAAATCTCATCCATTGTTTTTAATCCTAAAAGCTATTGAAAATCTAAGGAGAACATGTTTGCATTACTTTTTTGGTATTTGTGTGGCTAGGAAATTAGGATGACTCCTTACAAGGGTATTAGGCAAGTAACTCAAGAATAGGAGTTTTGCAAAAGGATCTTATGAATTTAAAATATGCAGTAGTGTGGGGGAACCACTTCTAAACAGTCTTTAATTTTGACTGTAGACTGTAATTACCTGTGAAGCTTTTAAAAACTGATGCCTGGACATCCCTCTCAGAAATTTGGACTTAATTGGTCAAATGAAAGCTGTGCCTGGGAATTTTTCAAGGCATCTCCAGATGTTTCCGTCATAGAGCAAGGACTGAGAAGCACTGGGAAGCCACTCGAGGAGGCTTGCTACTTAAAACATGGTCTGGGGAACAGCAGAACAGTTTCCTGGAAACTTGTAGAGATGCACACTCCTGGGCCACTGACTCAGAAACTCAGGGAGGCGGGATGATCTAGGTGATTCTGATGGATACTAAAGATTTAGAAGCATAATTCCAGAGGGGCCAAGTTATAATTTGAGTATGAGACTCTACTAGAGAATCTGGTTGCTGAGTGTTTCTGAGGCTCAGGTGTAACTCTGGTTTCCAGTCGAAGGCTGACAGTGAGTAATAGTTTCTCTCTATGAAGCCCATCTTCCGCCCACAGTAGGACACATCCAGTCTGGACGGAGGCCTGATTTTTTTCTCTCCTGGATTCTCTGATCTCCTGCTCTGGCAGAATCTCTGCTAGAGGCTATACTGGCTCCTGCCCAAGGCCTGACCTTCAGATGCAGTCATATGAAACAAAGATGAGCAGAGAGCACAGGAAGGGATTGGAGCACAGCTGTAAAGACTCAACGGCGCCTCCCATTGAAGAACACAGGAAGCAAACACTTGGCTTACAGGAAGTGGGTCTCTTTCTTGGTGGCTCAAATACACAGAGGAAGATCTGTGAGCTGCAGATGTGGGAGAGGCTCCTGTAATTGTTCTAAGGAAGAATTTCTCCTACCAGTACATTGCTCTGGCTCCTCCTCTATTAACAATGTGCAAGCACAGTTGTGCTTTGCTGCCAGTGTTTTCAATTTTTCTTCTCCCACTTATGACTCACCTAGGCACGGAGCCTAGGTAAGTCTGTAAACTTGAGTAAGAGTTCAAGTTTTAGAAATGGAAGGGGTTAGCATCTCACGCTAATGAGAAGGACTGGGTTTTCCCTCTGTTCTCTGTCTTTATGGATTTTCAAGTGGTGTGCCTAAGCATCTGTGAATGTGCTTCAGGCTAGAGGGCTGAGGCTCCACTTGGGTATTTTCTATGGGACAGAAAGAACTTTTGTGTCTGGATCTTTCCTCTGCTATAGTAGAAAAAAGGAGTTCTTCATTGAAGAAGAGTATAAACTTAGATACTTTACTAGCTTAATAAGGAGGCTACAATATTTATTACCATATTGGGATAATTATAATATTATTTCGGGTTTTTTTTTTTTTTGCTATATTTTGTTTCTGTCTTCCTCAAAAGGAGGAATCTAGGCCAGTTGAGTTTCTACTAAAAAGTTCCAAAACTTGAAAATAAACAAAAGAAATATTGTAGTGATAGTGTACAGTACATACATTACAACTCTTAAAAGTGAAGCTAGTTGAAAATTTTTTGTTGGGTAGAGATGCAGACAATTTCTGTCCAGTCAACCAGACAATACTCCCTACCCCCACCAGCCATTGTACATTAACCAGTTATGTAGCAAACCAGTGGTCTGTTCTCAAATGCTCATTGGGCACATTTTAATGTTTTACTATTGCCCTCATTCACGGGAGTTCAAGACAGTCACTGAGGTATATGTTCATTTAATATCTACATGAAAGTTATGTTTTTTAGCCTCCTGAAACAGCTTATGTTATAGAGAATTTCTTTTCTAGCTTTTGGTTTTCCAAGAACCTGAAATGTTTATGCTAAGTGGGGAGAAAAGGAAGGCAGAAACAGACAGACAGACAGACAGACTGAAAGAAATTCCTAAAGACTGAGAGGGTGATGGGCTCAGGACTTGAATGCTGTGTGGGCCCCTACCCTGCTCTCTTGTGAAGACATCAGCACTAAGGAATGGATGAATGGGACACATCAGAGGATGAGAAAATAACCTAGAGACCTGGATCATCATAAGTACAGTCTTCCCAGCCTCCATCAAGATCAACACAGAGCAGCAACTCTTGACTCAGGTCACTAGGTTGAAGGGCCATGTGGGCTCAGGTAATAGCCAATCAAGAATGGACTGGTGTGAGCTGCAGCCTGAGAGTCTGTGTTCTACACAAGATAGATGGGACCTTCAACTCTGGAAATATTAAGATCCCCAGTGATTGATCTCAAACTTTCCACCAACCTAGTGGATTGGGGACTGAAAACTGGTGCAAATAAAACAAATTCATGTGACAATTTTCACATATGCTGGATTATAGAATAAAATTCCTGAGGCTACATGAACAGAAATTTTGCTTTCTTATGGGCACTGAGGGAGAAAAAGGCTTAAGTGCTCCTTAAGTAGAGAAAAAGCAGCCAGTAGGAGGAGTCCTTTGTTTCCAGGAGGACCTGGTCAGCCTGTCAAACTCATCACCAATGCAACAGAATACCTGTCATCTGCCTGAGAAGCAGCACTGGGTTGTTGAAGGGCAGGATCAGCTAAGCATGTAGTCAAAGTAAGCCAGCATACATGAGGACCGTGTGAAGGAATGCTTCGTAGTATCTTGACTGAAAATCATTGACCTCAGCACTAGACTCTTCTCCATCACAGCTTCATTTCTTTAGTCTTCACATTTCCAGATTGCAGCATACATATTCATTCCTAGGACACTGAAAACCTAAGTTAATGCCCCAAGGAACTGGTGCAGGTTTTGATGTTCCTGGGGGAAAAGCCGTGAGAGGATGGAGAAATAAAGAGAAGAGATGAAAGCTGAGGTCAGGTATAACCCTCTCTACTGATGGAAGGAAAGGAACTACCCAAGAACTGCAGAGTATTTATTTATACACTCAAGAGGTTGATGTCAACTCCAGCTTTTCTGCCCAGCAACATGTTCATAAGCTGGAGCAGCTTATTTACACAGCTCACAGAGCTCCTGTTTTCTTGGGGCCTGGCTTGTTCTTAGTCCCACACATGTGATTGCTTACAAATCAGTGTTTCCTGATGGTGTTTCTTAGATGTGTTCAATGAATCTACCTGGGTTAGAATTACCTGAGGAACTTGATTAAACATGTTCCTGCCCCAGACCTGTTTGATCAGATCCTAAGTGTCCCAGGAGATGCTGATGTCCTCTAAACCCTGAGGACCCCTAGGTGGATTTAGAGGTAGGGGAACACCTTGACAAAAAATATATGAGGCAGAGGTTGCCATCCTGAGTGAGTATGTGAGGCCCACTCGTATCAAAGGTCTGTGGTAGGAGCTTGCGTGTGTTTCCAGGGAGGAAACCTCTCAGTGCCATCTGGGTCTTCTGAAGCTTCGCTATTTGGAATGCTAGAGAAACACAGCATCAGCCTCATTTATTAGAAATAGAGTTCATTAAAAATGCTGATTCGAAGGCCTATCCCAGATCTACTGATTCTGAATTTGCATTTTAATTCAACCCCCTGATGTTTGTTTTGCACATTACAGGCTGAAAATCACTGGTGTAGGGAAGGAGAAAGTGACTGCTATGGTGGGAATAAAGAAAATCCTTAAGGAGAAAAAAAGCATATCTAAGTTCACTAGTTTCCTATTCAGCTAAGGACACCAAAATACGTGTGTGTGTGTGTGTGTGTGTGTGTGTGTGTGTGTGTGTGTGTCCACAGGAAAATTTATGAATTGCTCTCTCTGGTGCCATTGCAGTTCCAAGAGTCCAGGCCCTCTCCTGTGGCACTGTGGCCCAGCCAGCATGGGCCTCCTATGTGCACCAGGTTGCCCCTGCCCCCTCACTTGTGTACCTTAGCTCCAGTGCAGTTCTGTTTTCCTTCCATCTGCTGCTGCAGAAGGGCTATGGAAGAGAAGGCGGCTTCATCCAGGTGGCTTCTGGGTCATTACTTCAGAGTGACAAGACTTAGAATGGTGGCAAGAAAGAAAGAAAGAGTTAACTCACACTCTACCCCTTTGGTTGCAGACCTTGTTAACAGGAGAGAGGAAGGAGAAAGGAAACCTGGGTGGCAGCTCTTTGCCCTTTCCCTGCAGGCTCCCTCTGGGTTTGCTCCATTCTGCAGTCCTGGCTGCCTGCCTGCTGCTTAGCACTCACCTGCATAATCCTTTCTCTTCAAACAATGCTTCCAGGAGACTCCAGACTCTGCTTCCAACATACAGCTGGCATCTGGCTGCTGACTGCCTGACTAACCACTGGGCCAGAACCATGCCTTCTCCTCCATGAAGAGCAGCTGGTATGTCCTCTCTGGCCTGTGTGTGACAAATCTGGACCTGGGCATGGCTACGGGCTGATATGGGGTGACTTCCACAGCTTTCATTCCTACATTCTTTATGTTAACACCTTCTGGTTTCTACTCTCCTTTTTTCATTTGTTCCTGATTCCTCACTGTAACTTACCTGCTCTCTGTGTCACTCTACCCACTGTCCTTCCAAAGGACCCCATGTCCGCCATGTTGTCAATCCAACAGATAGGTATTAACCTTTGCATACTTGATATCTCAACAGAATAGGACACAGAGACACATCTTCAGCTATGAAAAGCTCTTATCTCTTGCCTCCCAAAGACCCTGTTTCCTTCCTAGATCCTTTATGATTGCTTTTGGCAGCTTCTCTTCTTGGATACGATCCATAAGTGTAGCAAATCATTTGTACTCCGTTCTGGGCTTTCTTTCTTCTCTCTAAAATTTAGAGCTTAAATTATTTCATTACAGAAAAATAAAATCATTTTTTTTCCTGGCACCTCAGTGTGGACTGAGATTGATCACTAAAAGAACAAACAAACATAAATCTTTAATATCAAAGTATGATACACACTTTGAAGAGAAAATGTGAACAGAGAAACTAGTGGAGGCCATGAGTCACAATAATTCACGTGGGGACATGGCTGGGTGCTAGGGCCCCTTGCACAGGTGTGGAGTCAAGAGAGGAAGCAGGGCTGCCCAGATAGCTCCGCAGACTAAAGCACCTGCTTAGACAGGTGCAGGAACCAGGGTCCAATCCCTGGCGTGCTGTGCTCCCACCCAGGGGAGCACCGTGGAGACTAAGATTGGACATGGCTGCGCCCTCCTGTAATCCCAGCACTTGGGAGGCTGAAAACAGGAGGTTCACTATGAGTCTAATCTGTGTAATAAGACTCTGTAGATCCTGCACTAAATACGTTTTTAAAAAATCAAAAGAAGAAGCTAAAGGAAACAAAACAAGACAAATGGCCGTGAATGGCTTTCTCCTTTTAGTAAATTTCTTCCTTCATCCACAGAAATTTAAGAGTCCTTGCTGATCACTCACGTTCCCTCACTGCAAACATCCAACCCAACAGGAAGACCTGTACATTCTATCACTAAAATACATCAAGAACCCCCCCACTCACTCCTCTGCCATTGTCCAGGTCTAAGCCACCACCTTCTGTCACCTAGAGACTGCAATCTCAGTTGCTCTCTTAATTTCCCCACAGGCACCTGGCATCTACTCCCCATGCAATAAATAATATGAGCTTTGAAAATAGAAATTGCTTTAAATCCTTCAGTAGCTTCCCATAGCACTTAAAATATAAATTATCTGAGCTGCATAGACAGCCCCGTGGGATCTGCCCCCTCCTCCGGACATCTGACCAATCTCACCCTGGGCAACCTCTCCCTCACTCACTATCTTCATAGTGAAAATTAGCTCCTCAGAGCCACTTTACTCTTATATACTGTTTGTCAAACTTCAAATGACTAACACACATTGTTTTCTAAGCCACCCAATTTCCATTCTATGGAGTAGAACCTGAAGTTTCCTTCCTTCTCTGGTTAGTCTGTCTTCCTGAACAAATGTAACAGGTCATGGGTTGGTAAAGGGCCACAGGTCTTGAATTATTTGTCCACAACTGTATCCACTAAGTATCCATCATTTGTATTTCCAACTTTAGGTCACTAAGGCAGATAGATCAGTGCTGAGATAAATTCCTGGTGTTTTTAACCCTTCACGAATGGTGAGCAATCTCCTTGTGCCTTTCATATCCCACTTGGGAACCAGAACTTCCTATCCTCATGGTTAAGACTCACCCCACAGACATTCTCTGGCCAGGTAGAGCCTTGTTTTCTTGCATCCTCCATTCCTGCTCACCTAGATCACCAGGTCTGGGCAATGTTTTTCTAGTCCAGCTCAGACCCTGATGTCCTCAGACTCCACATTTCCCAAATGTTTTGGGTCTGCAGACATCCTCTGCAAAATGCCCCTTTAGGGATTTTAGCCTTTTGGAAACCAAAGCAAGGTTCATTCTTTTCTGATATATCTACCTTAAAAAAAAATGGGCACTGGGTTTCAAGCAGCTCTGCTTGATAGGTGGGCAAAGAAGAGACATAACAGGAAATGAAAACATTAGAAAATTTTCTCAGTTACTTGTCGCTCATTGCTGGGACAAAATACCCAGCAGCTAAATTAAGAAAGAAAAGGTTTATTTAGCTCACAATTTGTAGAAGTTTCAGTCCATACTCAGGTGGCTCCAAGGCAGAGTGGCACATGACAGAGGGCAGCAATTCATGGTGTCAGCAAGACAGCAAGAGCAAAAAGGCAGGAGCAGGGCGGCGGCAGCAGCAGAGAGCAAGCCTCTCTCCCTTCCTTACATTGCATTCAGGCTACCACTCCAGGGCCAGGGTAGCACTCACACCCACAATCCCAGCAGCTCTTGCACCCATAATCCCAACACTGTATCATAAATTAATCACAAACTCTAGAAGCCCACTACCCCATCACTGCACGAGGTTTTGTGGGGACAACCAGATACAACCATACCTAAATATTTCATAAATACTATCCTGTCCCATGTGTTCAATGCCCACCTCCCCAACTCCCAGGTCTGTATTTTTTTCAGGTTTTTCAGAGAAACAGAATATATATATATATATATATATATATATATATATATATATATATATATATATATATATATATATACTGACTCATGCAACTGTGAAGAGGGGTTAGAAAGTCAAAAATCTGCATTATAGGTTGGAGGTCCATTGAACCCAAAGCAGTTTGGGGGCAGAATTCCTTCCTTTACAAAAGACTCTCAGCCTGTTTCGCATAGTGTCTTCCACTGATTAGATGAGGCCTATTCACCCAAACCAATTATAAAAGGTAAGCCCATTTACTCCAAGTCAACTGGTTTCAATGTTAGTAAAACACAAAAATACATTCACAGAAACATCTGTTGATTGTCTGGTTTTTTTGTTTGCTTGTTTGTTTTAGTTTTTTTCTTACTGTGTATTTAATCTAGGGCCTTTGCACTACATCCCCAGGCTTTTAATCTTTCTTTTTTTTTTATTTTTATTTGGAGCAAAGTCTTGCTAATTCACTAAATTTGTAAGCTGGGCTCAGACTTGTAGTCTTCCTACCTCAGCGTCCCAGAATGCTTCCCAGGTGTGTGCTATGAAATCCAGCTGTATTGAGTTTTAACCAAACACTGAGCTCCACAGCCTCAGTAGGTTATGATTCCACAGGTGCAGGATTGTAGCGTTTTGTTTTCACTGTCCAGTGCTGCTAACTGAATTTAAATCTGACACATACCTGAAGTTATCTTGCTCGTATTGCCACATACAATGAGTCCCTCTTTGCCTTGGTCCAGTTTATTCAAGTTTTCCTCAACCTTGGTTTCTTTCATGTTTGTTTCTGTTCTTACAATCTATGACCGAAGATTAATTGTCATGTTTTGTATAGGTTTACAGAAGTTCCACTCCTAAGCAAATAGAGCTCAAATAGTAAAGTACCCAGGGCAGAGTTCACAAGCTCTTATATCACCACCTACCATGTGTTTCACTTAAAAATCTGTTGATCAATTGCCCAGTCAATTTCTCTTTGAGTCTTATTCTTTGTATCCTGCATGGGAGTCCAGATTAAGATGTCCAAGGACCCTAAGGCTCCAAGTAACCTAAAATAAAATAGTTATTAAATCATTAAGTAAGTTTAAGAAAGTCCAAAAAAAAAAAAAAAAAAAGAAAGTCCCATAAGTTAGTTTTCTCCCGTGATAACTATTTTCATGCTTTGTTTGAAATATCAAATTCTTTCCAAAATATTCTGCTTGCAGGGGAGGTGAAGAGATTGCCATTAGCTTCGCTAGTGGCTGAGTCACATACTTATTTGTCTTTGTGTGTGATCTCATAGTGCCTCCCCTCCATGGAGGTGGGGGAGGGAACTGCAGAGGTGGTAGCAGTTTGGTCAGAGTTACTACGTAGTTACAAGCCTTGGAGTCCCATAAGTCAGAAGAAGCCTTGTCCTGACTGTTTCCCTGGACAGCCCAAATGCCCAGGGGTACAGCATACAGGATGCATCTTCTAGCTATATCTTTGGAGATATGTACAGCTATCCTAGTGCACCTCACACCCTCAGGTCTCTTCTACACACAATGGGGTATTATTTGTATAACAGTCAACATAGTCAAGACATTGAGCAATCAATCAAGTAGGATCTAGGACCAAAACTTTAATCTAACAAGCCCTGGCAGCAAAAATAAAATTGAAGATGTAGTTAGCAAAGGTAAAGGCAATAGGTATAAACACAATTGGCTCGTCAAGGTCCACTCTGTTTTGAATATTTTCATTTAAATATTAAAGAACAATGTGAAGTGTGTTTATGTGGCATGGATATCTTGCAATCAAACAACAAGGATCCATGGGTTCTGTTTTTATATTCCACTCAGTCTCCCCTGCCCTGCTTGCCTGATAGTGAAATGTACAAACATGATGTCTTAGTTACTTTTCTCATTGCTCAGACAAAATATCCAACACCCACACCCAGGTTAAGGGGGGAAAGGTTTATTTAGCTCACAGCTTGTAGAGCTTTCAGTCTATAACAGGCTGACTCCAAAGCGAGGTGGCACAGCAGACACGCATCAAAGAGGAGAAGCAATTTATGA
>PVKA01011161.1:0-52952 GCA_004027165.1 Ctenomys sociabilis | reverse complement strand
ATAAGGATCAACAAACAGAATGGCATCAGACTTCTCAAGAGCTAGATTTGTCTTCAAGAACAAAAGATGATAGTATCACAATTATGAGGGAAATTGAGTTTTTAGAATTCTATGTTAAACCAAACTTTGAAGGAGTGTAAAAAATACTACTCTTTAAGAGTAAAAATATCTTCCGATGTTCCAAGTTAGGAAAACTATTTTCCTTCCAACTGAAGAAGGAATTAAATGAAAGTGAGGTCACAGAAACAAAGGGCTGTCCTCAAGTGAGGGTGAAGAGAGCCTTCTGCGTTCACAGCCATGGTGCAGGTTTGAAGATGACGCCTGTGGATTTGGCCATGCAGAGCTCCAGTGGGGAGCTCACCATTACCTGCTCCAGAGAAAAAAGCCCAAGACATGGAGACTGGGGAGCGCTGAGAGAAAACACAGTGGCACAGCAGAGGCGCAGACTGAATGGGCATTTGCAAAATCCCAAACACTGACTGAGCACAAGGCCGTGGGACACAGACAGGGAGCTAGAGCCTGAAGTGTGTTGGGTGCGCGTGCATTCGCACTGCAGTTCGGATCTGCAGTGCTTCCCCTAACTCCTGTGCCGAGGGCTTGTTCCCCAGCTTGGCACTTTTGGGAAGCAGCTGTAACTGCAGAAAGTGGGGCCTCCCAGGGGTTTCACGTCGCTGAGAACTGAGCGAATGCCTGCAAAGGGAAGGAGGTGGGCTTTGCACCTTCTCACTCCCCAACCAGGTGAGCCGCTCAGCTTCCCCATCATTCTACAGAACGTCCCACCACAAGCCGATTAGTTTAGGAAAGCTCTAAGATTATGAGCCATGTAAAGCTGTCCTCCTTATAAGCTGATTATCACAGGTATTTGTTAAGTGAAGCTAAAAGTGTGTGTGTGTGTGTGTGTGTGTACACATGCACTACTGGGTCAGGGATCTGGCACAGCACCACAAGGAGAGTGTTATCCTCATATTCCTTCTTAGGTCCATACACCATATTTAAAATGAAAAAATCGGGAACTAAAATATTTGCTATTTAGAAATAGGTCAGTAAATATCACAAGCATCATCTAAAAAAAAAGGTTGATTCTGGGCAGAAATTAAGTAACAAATGGGAGCTCACATTTTATTTTAAGCCTATTTAACTTTAAACAAAATATTCTGGATTATTTTCATTTTATAAAAGCCTACTACAGATGGCTGTTGCCAGGAGCTATCAGGCTGTCTCCCACCTCACCAGGCATGCCACTGCCTTTCACTTGTATGATTGCTATGGCTTGCCCCTCTTAAGATAAAGAATATTTGTTTAATAATTTAAAGACATGAAATTGCCTCTAGAAAATTACCGAGTCCCATGATGAAAGCAAATTTGAGTTCTCAGTTTTCCCAGACTGTTCATCTTCCTCATCTTTTTATGGCTGATTCCCAAAAAAGTGCTTATTAGCTGTCACTAATCTCCTCCCAGGACTCGCGGCCAGAACACTTCTCTTGAAGCTGCGCTTGTAAAAGTGGGTGGAAAGAGATGAGCAAGCATCACAGGAAGGCAGTCTTCCCCGGCACAGGACACTTCTGAATAAAACTCTGACAACATCACCCTCTGGTGGCCTCTTAAAATACTAATTCTATGCCGTAGGTACATCTAGCCTGCATCTTATCTGAAGCTCCTTGGGATTGCAAAGGACATTTCTATACTATTGGGTGGAGTTTAGAAAAACTAACAAAGGTTGTGAAAGTTATTGCTTTCTTACTAGCTTACACATTGGTGAAAAAATAGAGAATTGATAAGTAATTTCTAAAAAGTGGCATGGAGAATTTTAAGAGAATGACACGATTAAGTGGCTAGCTCATGCTTATATTAGGTCATTAAGGGAGAGTCTCTAATGAAGAGATCTCAGGCAAGAGGTAGCCTCCTCTCAGAGGAGCCTTCCAGACCAGGGACACAGCATATTCACTTGGCAGCAGGCAGCAGGTAAGCACCTGCTAAATGGCCTCTAAATGCTTAGGACCATCAGTCCTCAGGATCCCACAAACTCAGGTTATGGGGGACTTAAAATGTGTCCCAACTCCTCACAGATGTTTTGGTCCCTCCTACAATCACCTTGCTTGGCGGTTATACATTTGATTGTTTTCATATTTAGTATCCATAAGAAAAGTCCAAATCCTGTTCTGAGAGCTCTGCACATACTTAGGCTGGCTTTTGTGTTTGTTCTGCCCTCCCTCACACCTCCTGTCTTTCACTGTAGTGTGGGCCATAGGGTAGCTGAAGTGCTGCTGAGAAACACAGCCAGTGTAGGTGACCAGGGGGCTTTGCTATAGTCCAGAAGGCCCTGGACAGTGGCTCAGTCCAATACACCAATCAGCAGTACTGGATTTAGACTTGTGGAGAGATGACTGAACCACGGGGCACTATCATCATAGATAATTCTCTGATGTTCACAGCTGCATGGACTGTTATGGGGACTGTTCGGGGTGAGTCACTGGGCACAGGCTTGGGGGCAGTGTTGCTTGCTGGCACTTTTTGTGATCTGCTTTCCGGACACCACAGAGTGAGCAGCTTTGGTCCACTATGCCTTTCCATTATAAGGCTCCTGCCTTGCAGGCAGCCAGCCTGAGTACAAACTGGAAACCATGATCCAAAATAAACCTGTAAGTTGTGGATGTCAGATATTTTGTCTGAGCAATGGGAAAGCCCACTAAAGCACACTGGAGACAGGAATGCCTTGCTTTGCTTCTAAGCTGCACTTAACAGCTCACACTAGAACCTCCACTGATCCATTCCCTTGCTGCACTATCTGGAGGTGCCACAGAAGACCCTACCCAGGAGTCATCTGGGTGGGTCCACAGCAGGAAATGCACCTGTGGTGGTGTTACCACAGCCCAAAGTAGCCTATCAGCCAGGAAGGAAGGGCCGTGCTCTGCAATGCCATGTCTCAGACCCCCATGAAGTCCTGGGACAGGACTCCTGGTCCTTGACGACCATGTGAACCAGCAGTGTGACAGTGATGTCAACTGCAGCTCTGCGTTCAGGGCTGGGGTTGGAAGCTTACCTCACTTCAGAGGCATAACTTGTTTTCTGGCCCTGAGCTGCTTAATTTGTAAAGGGGTAATAAAATAAGACTTATCTCACATGGCTTGTCAGCAAGACTAATGTGTTAGCGTTCATGTATGCAAACCACTTGGAGCAGCCCATACCTGGTAAACTAGTAAACTGTTTGAGCTATTAGCTATTATCCATTAAATCACTATAATGCCTTCCCTGGAAAAACATTTTGTTTAAAATGATGTTTGACTCAAGGCCATCCTGAGCTACATAGTGAAACTGTCTCAGAAAAACCAATAATATAAAATTTAAAAAAATCAATTGATGTTGAATCAAGAAAAGTCAGTATGTGTTTAATCATGGGAAAAAAAATTGTAACTTACCAAGCTTTACCATCCAACAATAGATAGATAAAGCCATCTCTTCCCCAAATGTTTTGTGAAAATTACCAGACCCATTTCCCCTAATATTTAGAAGAACTCAGCGCTGAGTGTGGTGGTTGAGCAGCTGCAGCAGCACAGCAAGTAGACGTGTGTACATGCTGCAAGGAAGGCGCAGCTCCGGGGTCCCGGGATCACTTCCCTGAACTGCAAGGCTCACAGATCCAATGGATAGCAGAGGTCAAATACAGAATGCAGACACTGTCTATGTTATATAGATAAAGGCTGCCACTCAATAACTGTGAAGTATTTTTACTGAGTGCTCAGGATACACACAGGTTGTACTGCAAGGTTCACTGTGAAGTCTCATCTTAACTGCTACATGATCTTGCTTCTCTACCTACCAAAATTCTCTTTTTGCAAGATACAGCAACCATGTACAGTCTTTCAATTTACTTCCTTCAGAAAGGTTGATCTGATTAAATTTTTAATGATACAATTGAATTGAGTGTCAGCGCAGAATCTCAGTCTCACACCCATTACTAGCTTTGTGACAGTGTGCAAAGTGTTTAACCTTTGTGTCTTGGTTTCACCCATGAAGTGATGGGTTACCAGGAATAAGAGTTAACAGATACAGGGTGCTTGCTACAGTGACTGATGCTATCATAGAATTAAGCACAAAGTTGGTTATTTTTAGCTGTTAAAAAAATTGCAAAAGCCAGGGGTACAGTCAGTGACACAAATGCCTGCCTACCAAGTGCAAGGTCCTGAGTTTGATTTCTAGTACCACCCCCCAAAAAGCAGAAAAACTATTTTATATTGTTGGCCATAATTTATAAAATACATAGGAAAATCAAGAGTCACATAAGCTAGAGGTTCTCATAAAACACAAAGGAAAGTACAACCCTTGTTTCCCAAAACCGTGTTTTCCATGAATGGTATTTGAAACATGTTGCTGGCTAAATAGAAAATAGGTAACAATTGTATTTGGTAACCAGCTAGAATGGTTCATTCTCTAAGAAAGGTGTCAGTGGAGGGAGGAGAGTGAAAGGGGATGAAGAAAGGAACACAGGAGATATAAATATGTATCACAAACAATGTTCAAATGAAAATACAAAAATAATGTGCAGGAATCATAACGGCCTGGGAGATAGCTCACTAGAATAAGTGCTTGCCTGGCAAGCACAAGGGCCTGAGTTCAATCTCTGGTTCTGCCAAAAGAAAATATGTAAACTTATAATCCCTGGTTCTGCCAAAAAAAAAAAAAAAAAAAAAAAAAAAGCAGCCAATACTTTGGTCTTGGACCTCCAGGTCTAGGAGTCATAAAGAGACTTCACTGTGCCCTACAAGCACATGATAGGAGACAGTGAAGCAGACAACAGTGCTTGGCTTGGCGCTGTTTTAATCATTTCCTTAGAGAATGGCTCCTTAGAGCAACAGTGTTGCTCACTACACCCTTCAGCTCAATTATAATTATTTTTGCATGCCATTTTTATAAATCAATCTGGGATTAAAATGTATCTAAGTGTAGAAGATGCAGACATTTAGAACACATTTGTTACCTTTCCATCTCAGACCAGAGGCTATCAACTTAGGAGAAAAGTCAGAAAAGTTGGCTTCAGGGAGTGGCTGATTAACCCTGCTACTTCTGGGTCTGTGCTGGCACAGTACATTATAGTAGGAGAACAGGGCAGAAGCCTGTTCGCTTCAACAACCAGGAAACAGAAAAGGGCCAGGTCCCCAGTCTCCTTCAAGGATATCCATCAGCAGTGTAACTTCCGTTCCCTAAGCCCTACACCCAAAAGCTTCCACTTCCCAATAGTGCCACCGATGGCTGACGGTGCCTTTTAACAAATATATGGGCCTTCAGGGGATGTTCAAGATCCAAATGATGGGAACTAAGGGCTGAATAGGAAGAAGTAGAAATGACCAGACACAGGCACCTTCTGATAGAAACCTACTTACCGGCTTCATCAGCACTTCTCAAACGTCTGAATCTAGATCACCGAGTGCTCACTGCCAGTGTAGATTCCCGAGTGCAGTTCCAGGCCTAGTGGGCTAGGCTATCGAGTGCTCCAGGAATATTATTTAACTAGCTCTCCAGATGCTTTATATGGACTTTAAAACTTGGTAACTACTTGCTGAGCTTAAAATATAGCTAATGACTCAGAAATTCCAGGGTGTTTCCAAAAAGTTTGGGGAGTCAAGAAATGACTGTGAGCTGATGCAGTATGCTCTTTGCATACTACTCTTTGCTTACTTATGGATGCCAAAATTCTCTATGATTAGCATTTTGTTTATAGGGTTAACCCTTTTGCAGTAAAAGAAGGAAATGCCAGTGTCTAATTATACAGCTTTTTCACAGTGTCAAATGCAGGCCCAACTTACAGCCTTTTATTCTCTCTTCCAAGCATCTTATTCTATATTTTGCTTCCTGAAACAGCTATCCAAGCTGTTCTTCTCACAGACAGGAAGAAAAAAATACACAAAAAGGAGTCCTTAGAGTAACAAGCAGATGAAGAATCCATACTGTTCAGGATGACCTTTTAGAACCCCAGTTCATGTTGCTTGCTATTGTGACAAGCTTAATTATGTGATTTCCAAAGTTAGAACCAAAAAGACGAGGAAGCTCATAGATAGCATGTAGACAGTAATAAGCAATGACAGCACAAAGCAAAGGGTACAGAAAACTTATTTAAAAGGCACAGGAAAAGGGTACTGGTGTTAAAACCACTTGCAATAAAAAGCATTCCTTTCAGTGTGTCCTTATGGCTATCACTACAAATATGCTACAGTAAGTATATAGTATGCTGGAGTATGCTATAAACATACTCAAGTACACTGGGAGCAAAGTTTGGGATTTAAAATATACTCTAGAAATATTTTTAATTAAAATATTTAAAATAAAAAAATTAAACCTCTGATTTTTTTTTTGTATTTTTTAGGGAAAGGTCTACAGGGTGTTCAAAGTCTTCGACTGGTAGTGATCTGCCTGTTTACAGCCTCCCAAGAGCTGGGATTATAGGTGTGCACCACCATGCCCAATCTCATTTGTCATCTCAGTGTGCCCCAGGGGTGGGGCTGGCCCAGCAGGCCAGGGATCAAAAGCCCTGGCCCCTACGCCTGTTTGCAGGTGCTTTAATCCACTGAGCTATTTGGCCAGACCTAAACCTCAGATTTTTAAGAAGTATGCTCACAGCTATGTGGAAAACATGCTCCTTAAAGCATCTTATTTTTGGTGCTTCTAGATGCAAAATGTTTTTCTACAGCAACATAAATCACTGAACTCTCAGTCAGCACTGGTTTTTGTCAACAAGTCTTTGATAACAAATATGTGTATCTAGAGGTACATACTGTATTTTTATCAAAATGAAGTAACTTTGGTGAAATAACCACAGAAAACTAGAAGACACATTGGGGAATGTCGTATGTGTCTTTTTGTTCATCTTATCTGTTTCCATGGGAACACATATGCAGGTTTCAGAACATTGGCTGAAGGTTTCAGATGCTGTGTGGCTGCTTTGATCTTGAGTATGATACACAGGCAGGTAAAGGATGGGTAGCTCATCAGGAGTGTCTGAACTAAAACAGCAACTTTCTTGTTACTGCAAAAGAGAAGTCAATTCAATTTCCTGGGAACTGTGCGCTGGCAGGTACATGAGCTGGGGCAGAGGTGGGTTTTCTACCTGCCTAGGGTTTCTAGATGAGTTCACTTCATCCAAAGGGGACTAGCTCCTAATTCTTTAAAAATGATTTGTAATTTGACTCCTAGTAAGAAAACCAATGCTGAATAGCTATATATTATTTATATATATTTATAATAGTTTATACCTCCAGACCCTCTAAATTCTGACTGACAAGGAAATATTTCTCTGGAGAATTTCACACAGGAAAAAGCTTTGCAGAGTCTGGTGGGCCTACTGGCTCAGACCTCTTGTGACTTGTGTTACTGGAATACCCCTCTACCTGGGTATAGCATGAGTCAACTCGCCAAGGTAGCTGAGTCTAGGGGATGATTCCTATTATTTTACCCCGAAGAGAAAGCAGGACATGCACAATGCTTTGGGAAAACCTTTTAAAATGCTTTTATTCACATTCCTCTCCTGGAGGATTCTGAGAGAAGTCAATTCAACTTCCTAGAAGCTATACACTGGCAGGCACAGGGGGCAGAGGTGGGTATTCTATCTGCCTAGGGTTTCTAGAACAGATTAGAGAGCCTCAGGGGCCCTGAGGAGATGTGTTTAGGTCGCAGGGAATCCGACCTACAGTATACTCACTGTGGCAGAGAGATGACGTGAACTATTTAACGCCCTTCTTACATAAGAGGCTGCCTTAAAAGCATTTGTCTCTAATCTAAGTATCCCACATCAATGGCCCCCATAAATTTCATGAGAATGCACTGTAGATAAAAAAGGAAACACATACACAAAATGTCTGTTTTAACCTGAAATAATTCTGTTGATATTTGAGTTGCTTTCAGTGGGACATTTGCATTAAACCACAAGATAGCTCCATCTCCAAGTACAAAATCCCTTCTCCCCACCCCACCCCCAATCAAACAAGGAAACAAAACCCAAAACCCACAACTCAGCTTCAATTAAGTCTGGAAGAAACAAGGCTCTATTTACATATGGGGCAAGAAATAAATCACAAAACTATTTACAAAAATACACAAGCTTATATGCATTAACAATTTACACCAGTTCACAAAAATATTAAAACATAAAAAAAAAAAAAAACACTATATAAATTAAGAGAACCCAAAAGTATGATCTAGGACTTTCTAGGATGCTTCTCTCATGCAGGTCATGGTTGAAAAATCAGGTTTTGCTATCTCAGAATCTAAACTGTAAAACAACCATTTTTATTCTTTGAACATTAACAGTACTAATTGGTAAGAAAAAAAGACCCTCTGTGCACACTGACGTATCATCTTGCACACATTAAAATACATCATTCCTGACATTTCTGTAACACACAGTACTGACGATCACATGCCTCTAACCTTTTGAAAGTAACTTTCTGACATACTTCAGCTTTCATTATCTCCTTGCACCCTCTGCTCAGGCAATAGATACTCTGCCAACGTTCTCTGAGTGGGTGATCAATAGGGCTGGAACAGAGAGATGGACCTCACAGGGTCCTTCTTGAATTTAAGGGGCAAGTCCCAAATCTGTATCATATACATTTATTACTGCTTCACATAACAACCCACTCTTCTATCCCCACTCACATTCACAGTCCCTCCTCTTTACAGAATTAGTCCTAGAATTTTTCAACCTGACCCTAAATTAAAAAAAAAAAAAAAAATGCTTTGCCACTGTAAGAAATGTGCAGGCCTGACCCTTGGGACCATCCCAGGGACTTCTTCAAACTGAGTGTTTAAAACATGTGAATGTATATTTAAAAGTAAATCAAATACACTAAGAAATAAGGCTCAGATTAAATTTATCAATAAGAAAATGGCACCCCTGGGGCTTTTAGCAAGGCTGGTAGCCAGAAATCCAGGGTATATTTATTTCCATCAAACCAAACTGTGGAATCAGGATTTTGCCAAAAAATGAAACCTGGAGACAAGGCTTTGAAAGTATTGACAGAAATGAACTATGGATTAATGCATAAGGCAGCTCCATTTCCTTGATCACAATGTTCCACATCAATATCTGAAAGTAACAACATTCAACTCTGCATTTGTGAAGCCACACGCTGGGTGGACAATGCTGAGGTAACCTGGCTCACAGTGATCTGCCATCCAATTTCTACCTCCATGGTATCACAAAGGGAAAGATATGGACGAAGTGTTTTAAATAGCTCAATCAAAAGTTAAGGCTGTTGCTACATGTGTTAACTCCAGACTTTAACTAAGGTCTATTCTTTACACTTAGACCAGTAATTTTAATCATTAGTCTATGTTCAGTATATTTACCTAGTTATGTCCAAGCACACAGGTCATTAATAAAGAAACTGTTTGAAGAATGAACTTTAGCATTTATAAAATACGCTCTTGTTTCAGGAGTAAATGATGTGTGACATCAAATTCGCAAATACTAAAATTGGCCTGGACTTCTGCGGCTGCTATGTCCTGGGCCCTCAGTTACTGAAGTTGCATCACAACAGCCCCTCTTCCTAATTTCCTTGGCTGCTGGTGAGATTTTTTCAGGGCTGGTATGGTCCCAAGGGGCAATGAGTTGCCTACTTGATAAAAAGATGATTAAGGTTAAAAAAATAGTGCTGCATATTCACCAGAGCTCAACTCCTGTATGTAGCATCCAGTGTATTTGTGTGTCAGATGAAATATCCTATCAAGTTCCTAACATTTTGACATCATCAGTTGGGTCTTCACTTTCAACCCTGAGGCCTAAATTTCTACAAACTTTTCCATAAATTGGTGTTTTAAAATTTCTACTCTGGTCTTTAGTTGTATTCCTCTGATCAATTCTTGGGGGGAAAAAAAGAACACCTTATAGAGTATTTTCATATATAAATTTGTTCTTAAACTTTTTCTAAATATAAATCCTTAAAAAGCAATCACGACTTTTTAAATTAAAAAATGACTGATATGGATTCTAATCTTTATACAAATTCACAGCAATATTAGCAGCATTTTAGCCTCTTAAAAGATTTCCTCCTCTGCTCTAAATAAAAATTAATTCCAAATCCTAAAAAGCCAGAGCAGCAATCATCCACTAGATGGAATGAACTCTTGTTTTCTATAACTTAGCACTTAAAATATGTAAGTGCATAAAACTCAAGTATTATTATGAGTTATGGAATGAAACAACAATCTCACTTGGTAAATACAGGACTGCCTTTCTAATCTGGTGTTTCTGTGGTGGGATAAGCTGAGGAAACAGAAGGAGCTGGGTTAGAGAGGTGTCCTGCCCCTACTCTTAAGGAATGCAACTTTCAAAAGAAAGTCCCGGGTATTAAACATGTTTAACATGTCTACGGAGTTATAAAGACCTATACCAAAATGCTGGTGTCAATGACAATTACAGTAAGATTGTGATCACAAAAGTACAGAGGAAGCAAACACTGCGTGACACCTTAGGACATAAACAGTAGCTGCCCAGAGCGCCAGTGGGGCTGTGTACGCAGTGGTTATTGCAGGAACTTGCAGTTTCCTAACAGACTGCAACTACCCCAGAATTTTAGGGAACCTCTGGTTTAGAAACAGAAGTTAACATGTAAATCTACATTCATGAAAAATTGTGTGTTTATTCAGTCAAATCAGGCCGGTCTTTACTTCATGACAAAAGCTGCTCATGTAGGAAAACAGTGTTTTACTGGAAGTACAATTTACTGAATATTATTCCAGGGAAGAATCTGTAGACAGGCAGCACATTAACAGCCTTTCTACCATTTTTTGGAGTTAACCAAGTTTGCTGACTATAGCATTTCATTTTCTCTTACCTAAAAAAATCTCCTTAAATTCTAACTTTTAAAAAACACTCTGTAGTGATATGAGTTTGTGCACTTGCGTGCAACAAGTACAGAAATATGAATGTAAAGAGTGTGGTTCAGCCTGAGTCTAAATGGTCTGATATTTTATAACTCTATTTATTATGAAATGCTGAAAGTCTTAGTTCCTCCACTTTTTAATTATAATGTTGCTAATTAGCTCAGTGACTTATCTGAAGGATCAGTGAGTTTTACTCCACCCTAACTGAATCTGCAAGCCCTTTCTTGGCCAGAGACAATGAAGTGAGAACGGAATGGAACATCTAATGGGCAACCTGTGCAGCCACTGACAGGGAAACAGGGACACAAATGATGGAAAAGGGAAAAAACAAAACTACCAGGAAAGAAATGTAAACTGTTCTGAACTAGGTAGCATGAAGAAAATACAAAGTTAAATTCAAATTCAGTTAAAGGCAGTCCTCAGGCTCTTTATAGGTTAGCCCTCTTAGCAAGTGCAGTCTGTGACAGATTTTTACTAGATTTTCAACACAGTGCTTTACAATCATTCAGATCTCTTGAAAGACAAACATGAGAGTCTATAGATGGAGGGATGGTAATGAAGCAGTGTGTGGGGAAAGATGGTGATTTGTTTACTTTTGATACATTTATTTTTCAAATGTGGTCAGAAATTTTGTACCTTTTTTTTTTTTTTTTTAAATCTTTTTGGTTACTGAAAAAAATAGAACAGTCCACTGTCCAGCAGAGGCTGCTTCAACTCTATTGCTCCCAGGGCTCATTCTGCATGGATCTGTGTGTCAGGGTGCTGCAAGGACAGCTCTGTGGACAGGAAGGCCCCCTGGCCTAGTGCTGTGGCGTATGTCCTGCTCTGTGGGTGGGCAAAGCCAGAGGGCACGTAAGTCCCCATACCTGCCCCTCCAAAGCCGCCTCGCTGGTGCTGGGGCAGGGAGTGGTAATCCTCCAGGTTATCATACTGGGACACAACAGTCATATTGCTCTGGCGCTTGCCGTGTGTTTGGTACTGGTATAGCACGCTGGGGTCCCTCTCCAGGTTCTGGGTGTGGTGCAGCTTTAGGCTATGACTCCTCTCTGGCTTAGGGGGTGGGACCGCTGACTGGATGAGGTGCTCCTCCTCCTTGTAGCAGTTTCTGGAGTGTTTATCAGGGGCTGGCGGATGTCTGGCTCGAGGGCGCTCCAGCTCTTTGGAGAGCCTCACCTCTCTGTGGTTTAATCTTAAAGACTCCTGCCCTGATGGGGCATATTTTCCTCCAGAGTTAGGGTAGCTGCCTGGCTCAGCAGTGTCTGGAATCCCCTTGGGCCCATAATCTAACTGGCCAGAGGCTTGGGCATGAGGTGGCCCATGTTTTGATTCACATAGTTGCCTATGGCTTGCTTCCTGATGCGCCCTGTGCTCTGGGAGACTACACCCCATGTCATGGAGCTTCCTGCTTCTAAGGCTGCTCTGCTTCTGAGGGAGGGATGGCTTCTCCCCCTGTGTGCTGCCATAGACCCCGTGGTGAATGACTCTATCAAACTCTTGCTCTGGGTGCTTCCTACAGAAGCGGTCATCTCCCTCAGGACTCACAGCCTTGGCTGGGTGTCGCCCCTCCTTTCCCTCTGCCACCGAGAGAAGTCCAGTTTTCCCAGGATCGGATTTGCTGCGCAGATGGATGACATAGATCCCCCCCAAGTCATCCTGCATGGCTGGGGTCATGTTATCATACTGAGACATGACAGGACCCTTCACTTTCTGCCGTGCACGGCTCTCTCTCCGGATGGACTGCATGCGGTATTTCTCCATGTCCTCCAGGTCCCACGAGGTGTAGGTGTGCTTTATATCACCAGGTGGAGGCATGTTGACTGCATTATGGTCATTACTAGAGAAAAAACCAGTACCGCTGGTACGGGGGCGTGGAGGCAGACCAGGGTAACTGTACAAGTGCTTGCCTGGCAGTCTTGAATTGTAGGGAGCAAAATCACGACTGGGCAAGCGGTGAAGCGGTCTCAACTGCATTGTGCTATAGGCATCCACATCACACAGGGCCCCATCAGGACTGTAATAGGAGCTAGAGGAGCTGGAATACGGGCTGTAGCGGTAATGTACCCGTCCATTCTCAAAGTAAGGCTGAAGCTGAGTTACATGGTAATCTGAGCGGGCCTGGGAGGACTGATATGGCTTATACTGGTACAGGGGTCTCGGGCAGTAGGATGCTTCATCATCAGGGGGAACTTCTGTCCGAGAAATGGGGACAGAGCGGATCATGGATGATGGGGGTGCATGAAGGGACTGAACCCTCCGGATGGTAGGGTACGGTGGAATATCTTCAGGATAACAAGCACTCCTAACTGAGGAGCTCAGAGAAGAAACATATTCAATTCGGCTGCACGGCTTGGAGTGGTGTCCAGACCCATTTCTTCCAGGAGCCACATAAGTATTATAACGAGGACCCATGGAGACTGGTGGCTCTGACCGGGTACCATACACTTGGTGCTGCTCCAATTTATTATGATGTGGAGGTACACTCTGGGGACGGAACTGGCAGTTTGGAGTCATACTGAAATGCAAGCAATTTTCTGGGCCAAAGGGCTCAGGGGCAATCTCAGGCCTGGCAAATGAAGAGTAAGCTATTTTCTGAGAAGCATGCTTAGGTTGAGAGATAGGAAGTGGTAGAGGCAACACATCATCCACTGAGGCTGATGAAGCAGTGACAAAGGAGTGGTAATTAGAGCTGCTCGGGGCCTCTGCACTGCTGGAGTGCATAGCTGCAGCCATTTTACTCTCCATTGTCCTGGTAGGGGGTACTGGTGCTGTGAAACCACAGGAGTGCCCAGGGAAGGACTCAGCACGCAGGTGGAGGAGTGGGGGCCTAGCGCCTTCTCGAACCTTCTTAGGTAGGCTTGGCTGGAGAGCAGCAGCAGCAGCCATGGAACACTGGATAGCTGCATTGCCATCACTGACAAAGACGGGTACAGGGTCATCCATGGCTTGAGGCTCAGGTGGCCTCTCTGGAGCTGGAACTGCTCCTTGAACCTATTGAAAAATGACAATGTTATGAGTCCTTTTTTCATATTCCCCCAAGGAATAAAATGCTATTACAGTTTTGACTTGCAGTTGAGGCTATATGGGTGGCAGTTTGAATTCTCCACTGCCTCTGACAGAAGTGGAAGACACTACGATGCTGTCTGGTGTATCACATCTCTGAAGAACTGTTCAGGGTTTCTAATTCATGATATATTTGAAATGTGACATGAGGCTGCCCATGGCATTATTTTTTATGTGCAGGCTCAAATAAAAATTTAATCAAATAACACTGTGAAGCTTAAAAACAAATACCTAGCCAATCAGTCTAGTTCACCCTTAATACCGAGAACATTTTATTCAATGAAAAGAGTCAATTCTTTTGGAAGGATTTTTCCCAAGGAAGGATTTTTATTGTGAGTCACAGTTGTATACCAGGAGCAGTTTTAAGCTCCCTAACACAAAGAAGGGCAATAAGGTGACAGTCAGATCAGAGGTCTTTTTCCACTTTCAACTCCATCTGTGGATTCACAAGCTAAGAAAAATTGTCATAGCAAGATTCCAAAAATATTATCCCTGAGAGGTAACTACTAGAAATAGCATCCTCCAAGAAAATTAAAAATTTAGTCCTCTAAAATGACCACAAAAAACTTTTGGAATTTTTTTTAAAAATCAGAAAACTAGGGAAAAAACCCTTAAGATTTGCATACAAAATTCTCTCACCAAAACAAGTACTTGTCAATGGAAAAATCTACTGGTTAATATTGAAAAATCTACACAAAATTTGATATCCTGTAATGTCTTACACTTCTAAAAAGCCTGAAAGGCAAAAGTCTTAAAAATGTCTTAAAGATGATGCATTTTCATGGTGCAGAAGTGAGTAACTGTCAGAGGGTGGCAAAATAATTTGTACAAAGTCACAGTCAGTGATGGAGGTAGGAAAGAAAAAAAAACATTTTTTTTTGAAGGGGAGGAGAGAGGAGTGAAGGGGAGAGTAGGGAAGAGAAAGGGAGAAGAGGGAAAGGATGGGGAGACAGACAGGGGAGGGGAGGGGGAGAGGGGAAAAGAGAGAAGAGAGGGGAAGGGAGAGGTGGGGAGGGCAAGAGAGGGGAGGGGAAAGAGACAAATATCCTTTATTCTGACACCTAAAAAGCCCAAATGGTCTCATGCAATCATAATCTCTTTGCACTATACTGCTCTGAAGAAAAGACCTAGATCAGTGATCTAGAGACCAAGCGCAACCCTAAATCCACTTATTTATTGCAAAGTACCAACAATGCAATTAAATCTGAACACTAAGGTTTTAATGCAGAAAAACAATTCATACATGAATATCTTTTGTCTCAAAAAACACCATGTATGCCATAGGTTCTTCACCATTGACCTAGATGCTTAGGAAAGATGGCAGGTATGGTTGAACTATCCTTGTCAATTAATTGCTCTTTCCTCTGAGAAAAACTAGCAGCCAGGTAGATGCCAATCTCAAATGGGAACTATTTCATGGAAACTTGCTGCAGGATTTCAAAAATGATGTTCCATCTGACCCTGCTGAACATACCCTGCTGAAAAATGACATACCTTTGAAAAAAGCATATTTCACCTTGCTGAGTTCCTTCCCTTCTTACCTTGTGGGAATTATTTACTCCCATACTGGGTGCTGCTTGTACCTGCCCCACAACTGGTAGGTGCTCTGCTGTCCTCTGGGAAGGAGGTGCAGGGAGAGGACGATGAGTTCTGTGGGAGCGCTGGAGGGTGGCAGCAGCAAAGTCGGCAGCAGTAGGATGTTCAGCCACCACCCAGCTGTCATCTTTGGGGCTTGTTTCAGCTGCTGTCATGGAAGCCAGGGTAACTGTCATGGTATTCTCTTCAGGGGACCCAGAAGACAGGTAGCTTTTGTCCCTGGGCAAATTCGAAGGCATGGGAGATTCGTCTGCAAATTCTGAAGGGTGATGGGGCTTATCCACACTTGCACCAAAGTATGAGGGAAGTGAATCCCCACTGTAGCATTGCAGGGCAGACTGGTCCTGCTCTGCAAAGGAAACACTCAGCATGCAGGGTTTCCCAGCCTGGCGTTCAGGGAAACTTTCAAGATCATCAGACTTCTCTGAATCAGCTAAAGGAGCTGAAGAGATTCTGGCCTTTTCTGGGTCCCCTGGTAAACAGTTTCGACGTGATTGAGTCCCTGGCAAGTCTACTTGGTGAAGCTGCTCCCTAGATTCTGTTGTGTGGGCATGGGGGGAGTCCCCAGTAGCTGTTGTCTCTGGGACAGGCTGGTCACTATTCCCCGGTGAGTTGTTCTGGAGGTGGAATTGCTCTGCTGGTTGATCCATCTGGAAATAGGTCTTATCTAGAGCAACACTAGAGTAGGGACTGGGCAGCTTATCTTCAGCGGTAGCCACTATGTCTCCATAATTTGTACACCCAGCCTGGGAAGCCCCTGGTCTCTTCAGTGTCTGGGTTGAGGCTTGCTGTGCAGACTCAGCTAATGCTAGTGCCAACATTCGGGCGACATTTTTCGGAGGTGGAGGTGGTGGGATAAGAGAGACTGAACTGACAGGAACGGGATCCTGAGGGGGGTCATGGGTAACTGCTCCTAGTGGGAAATTGGGAAAAAAAATGAGAATGAAAAGGTAGCTTATGTTATCCTATACGGAAAGTCAAACACTCCCCATATGATCATTAAAAAATAGATGCCTTCCATATTTCAAAATGGCAATCCATGATCTTCTATCCCACATGCAAATGCTGTTGAAAACATATCTGGTTCAGAAGGAAAACTAAAATAGTATTTAAAGGTTGCAAGCTCCTCTTGAATTGCTACAGAAGTGGAAAAGGGAGCAGGTTCCTCACCTGGATCAAAAAAGACTGCTTAGAACACAAACCTTGAGTGCTTCCAAACTGTTATGAAGCATAATTTTTACATGAGGTAGTACAGGCTGGCTTGTTAACTTGTATGGCTAGCAAAATGGTATTTATTGAAAACAGAATCAAGAGCTAAGAAGTTATGTAAAAATTATCCACAAATTCTGACTATCCACAGAGGTGAGGGGAGTTGTGTGACAGTCTGAAGGAGCACAGCAGGCTCTTTGGGGAGTTTTGTTTGACTGATTTTAATTAAGGGCTTTGAGCCATCAGTACTATTGAGAAAAGCATTCTCTTTGATTAAAGACTAGCTGCGGTGCAAATTTCTGTTAGAAGGCACAGATGGCACACAGGATTGAAGATCCCTCTTAACCTAAAGAAAGAAGGGAGGAAAACAAACAGTACCTGTCTGAGTCTGTCCAGAAGCTACAGCCTTACTCTGACTGCTTGGGACAGACTGCTCCTCTTTCCCTGGCAATTCTACTTCTTCAGCAGCCACCTGGTCCAGGGGCTGGATTTCAGGTTCACATCCTTCTTGGGCCTCTCTCTCATTTGCTTTCATCTTTACTATCTGGGTGGGGGATCTATTTGTGACATCACTGTCTTCCATGCTTTTGTCCCAGGTTGGAGACGATGCATTCTGAGTTGCAGTATTTGAGATACCAATGACTTCTGACACGTGAGGTGGAAGGGTCACTGAAATTGGCTCAGATATGTTCATGGAAGGTGATTTAGTCAACTTCCGTCCAATCTTTGGAGAGAGAGCATAGACGACCTTTTCAGTAAATGAGCATGGTTTAGATGATTTCTCCTCAGGTGGGCTAAAGTCCAGGGTAAAAAATGGACTCAGTTTCTCTTGAATTGGAGAAACCGGTTCAGAGCTTGCAGTGCTTCCTGGTGTCTGAGCCTGGCTACCACCTGCTTCTATGTCCTTCTTATTGGCACACGGTTTATCATTTGAGTATCCTAATGAATCTAAAAAGGAAGCACCACTCTCCAGACATTCTGACTCGGCCTTAGGAGGACTGCATTGAAAGGACATTGGATCAAAATCCAGGCTGGCCACTCCAATGTCTGGTGGGCTCAAGTCAACATCCTCAGCGGAAGGAGGAGACATTAGAGCTGGAATATGCAGTAGCCCTACTTCCTCCTCACTCTCATTGTCCCGGGGCAAATTATCATAGGAATTACAGCGGTTCCCCAGAATTTCTCCATTAAAAGAGGCAGACAGGGCATCACTACTAGATCGGGGTCTTCTGGGCCGGAAAAGCTTGGAATCACCTAGTGAAAATGGAAAGCAATGTCACTTTATGAATGCTACTGGATATGTAATACTAATATAAGTCACCTACTTAGTACAGCAGTAACTTTTTGCTTAGGGTATGAAAACAGAATGGCTCATTTTTTTTTTTTTTTTTAGAATGGCTCATTCTCTTTCTGTCAATTGCCTCAGGGTGCACATGAATTGTTCACACTTACAGTAACAGAGCCCTCAAGTCAACAGCTACAGGATAAGTATTTCTGATGTAATCAGAGAGAGAATGCAGCATTTCATGATCTGCATAAAAAAAATAAAGGCATGACTTTGAGATTCTGTTACTGGTCCAACACTATTGGTGTGACTTTGGGTAAGTTTATTTTTATCTTATGGAGTAAAACAAAATTTTGTGACAAAATAATAGAATAAAAACAGACAATACATTGAGTAATATCTATAAACCAGTTAATCAGCAGATAAGATATGGGCTTAAAATTCTTCAAACATTGCACAAATTTTTCTCTTCAGTGTATTTTTTTTATTTTCTTTCTGTTGTATTGTATCACTGGCCTTACATATGACTTGTGAGGCAGAACTAATCACTTTAAATAGCACCTTGGATATTCAAAAATAAAAAAGATTGCTAAATATTCTTATAGTACTCACATCTGTAAAAATTATGTTATAAAGGATTTCACCTATTTCTTTAATAAACATAGCTTTTCAGTTTCTTAAACAGAGCTCTTTAGAGTGGCAGATAGTATTATACAATTTTATGTCCAAATAGAAAAAAAGGAAACCCTGTATTCAATGAGAATTACTATAATTGCCATAGTGAAAATGAACCCTGCCCCCTACATTGTTTCAGTAGATTAACTTAACTGTAATTTAATTGAAAATCTTGGAAAACACCTTAGATGTCAGTAGTTCAGACAAAACTGTTCTGCATCACAAGCAAAACCACTGTCAATGAGGATCTGCCATCAGAAGAACTAAGCATAAATAAAGATGACAAGACTGACCACCATGATGACACTCCTCCAAGACACTTCAAAAAGTATGACTTGGCTAGTAATTGATTTTAAAAAGTCTTTGGAAAAAAACAATCAGTGTAGCTCTTGATCACTTTTGAAAAATAGCCTTCTTTATAATTTGCTTCCCAAACCAAACATCAAATGGCAGGTGCTCTGTTATATTCTTATATAGTTTGTACAAAGATTGTACCTTTTTCCAGATCAACACAGAAGCAATTCTTTATTCTAAAAATCATTACACATTGCAACTGTAATTCAACTTTTAGAGAAGGAACATCTCTTTTCATATTTTTGTCTTGTTTTCAAAGTTATATTGTAACCAAGCCTTTTTCACTATTTCCCATGAAACTTTGGTCCCCATTTTAAGCAGATTCACTTTAAGTTGCCTTCCCAGGTGCTAATTATCCTTCAAAAATGAAGATAATCTGTAATCAGTCTGACCTATGAAATTTAAGGTCAGGTTAAACCATTTTGTAAGACAAAAGACGGTCATGAAAATTGCTTACTTTTATACTCTGGAACAAATACCCTCTCACTGTGAAAAGGAGACAGTAGTAACACTAGTTTTTACTAGGTACTAATAAATATAAGTGATTTAGAATAGTTTGGTCATTTTTATGTAAATAAATAGCAGCCATAGGCTCAGTGGAATAAGCGCTTCCCTGGGAACCCCAAGGGCCTGAGTTCAATCTCTGGTTCCGCCAAAAAATAAAAAAATAAAAAAATAAATAAAAATAAGAATAAAAATAAAAATAAAAAAATAAATAGCAGCCATGCCAAAATACCAGTCACGCTACCACATTAAAACATTACTGAATTTTAATCTGAAAAGTATTAAATAAATTATTGTATTAAGCATATTATTTATGAAGTACACTTAATTTATAATGAAGTATATTATTTATAAAGTACACATAATTACTGTGCTATGCATATACTTTTTGTCATCTATCACAGAATAAAGCAATTTACGCTTTTTAGTCTTACCATCAACTGCATGGAGAGAAGTAAGAGACTCTTCACTTTTAGCTGAGCGGAGGGTTCCTTCTGCCCTGCCACCTTAAGAATCAAGAAAAAACAGTGCAAAGTTATATTACTGTTACATATTATGGAGTTAAAGGAATCAGAGTTTTTCCTAACATATGCTTAACCTCCCAAGAGTGATTAGCTGACATTACTATCCTATAATGTAGTGTTGCATTGTTCTCAAATGGTTTCCCATTTCAAAAATCTCTTTCGTAGACAATCATGAACTTGAGCAGACATGAACTGAACTGAAATAGTTTTTTCAGACTGAGCGTGGTAGCACACCCCTGTAATCCCAGTGCTGGGGAGGCTGAACACAGGAGGATCACAATGAGTCCGAGAAGCATAGAGACCCTGTACCACCTACATTAAAATATATGTGTGTGTGTGTGTGTGTGTGTGTGTGTATAATTTTTTCTTGTTTATTTTCTAAAGACTTTTCCTTCTGTGTGTGTAACAGGATCTCACTATGTAGTTCAGGCTGGCCTTGGCACTCCCTATGTATCACAGGCTGACCTTGAACCAATAATGACCCTTCTGCTTCAGCCTCCTGAGTGCTAGGACTGCAACAGGTGAACACCACCGTGCCTCACATGAATCCTGATATAATACCACAATATACTTACAGTGGACCCGCATCAATGACTAGTATCCATAAAAGAAAAAGAAAAGACAGAAACACAAAGAGGAAAAGGACCCATGAAATGGAAGCAGAGGGATGTTGCCTCAAGAAAAGTCAGGAGCTGCCAGGGGATAGAAGAGGCAAGAAAGGCTCATTCCCAGGGGCACAGCCTTGCCTCAAAGCTGGTAGAATTAATGTGAGCCTCCAGAGACAGGATATCATGTCTGCATCTTATACAGTGAATAACCACTATGACAACAATATGCAATGTATTAATTCTTGAAAATGTGCCAGTAATTGGTTGTGAAACCGATATCATTGATATTTGTTTCTCAATAAAATTATTTTTTTTAAAAGTGAGCCTCCAGAGCTGTGAGAGAATAAGTTTCTATTGTTTTTAGCCACTTGATTTGTTGTGACATTACTTCACCCTTAGCAAACCCACTTGGTCATTTTAATTAGATATATGGACTCTGATTGCTGATCCCTGTCACCAGCTGGCAACACTCCACAGTGCCTGTATTTACACTGCAGACCTCCCTCACTGGGGACAGTATCCATTTCTTCCTCTCTTTGTCCATCATCCTAGTTACCTCTCCTCACTCTCTTCTCTGATGACTCTTACCTTAACACTGCTTTTCTACTGTATGCCATGAGTTAATAGCTATGCTCTGCAGCTCGCTTCTATTCACACTGTTCTTACCTCCTGAATACCATTCTTGGTTAATCATTACTATCCTTCGACACCCAAGTCAAAGATTATCTTCCTTGCCTTTTTCCACACAAGAGCTGACTTTATATAAAACTATTTCAATAGCTATCATTCTGCACTGAAATTTATTTTCTTATATATACATGACCTCCCATTCAGACTGTGAAAACATATGTAGTACCTTAATTTTTTTTTCTCTGCAGGGCCTGCTATCGAAATATCTAACACATGACTGCATACTGAAAAAAAATCACACTATTATTGCATAAGAAAGAAAGTGCTACTATTCATTCTAGATTTGGAGGTTGTTAATACTAAAGCATAGGTATTAACCTCTTTTTGAAAACAGTAATCTTTTCTTTCAATAGTAATAACTTCTACTTGATGGACTTATCAGTCAACTTGGACTGGTCTTGAGATTTCTGCTGGAATTACCAGGGTGCACTTCCAAATTTGTTGCAGTATGTCGTACAGGTGTGGCCTTAGAAGTCTACGTCTGGTCCCCTATCCTTTCTCTCTGGCACTATTCACCTATTCTGCTTCCTGTATGCCATGAGTTAATAACTGTGCTCTGCCACATTTTTCTGTAAAATCTTATCCGTCTTGGAGTCAGCCAACTATGGGCTAAATCCCCCAAACCATGAGCCAAATTAAACCTCTCCTTTAAATTGTGGGTGTTGGGTACTGTGTTCAGCAAAAGGAAAACAAATTTATATAGAAAATTGGTACTTAGAGTGACTAATATGTTCCGAATAGGGTCATAATTTCTATGTCTTACTGCCAGGTAGCTCTGAAATACCAGAGGTACATGCGTAACTGTGACACTGGTACTGCATGGGACAATCCCATTGTGCAACAGAAGCTGAGTGATGGGGCAGTCATGCACATACCACTGATGGCTGAAGCTGATGGGAACATGTGAAGCTTTGGAGAGAGTGGTACATAAACTACTCTCTCCAAAGAGAATGGAGAATATAGTAAGTAGGCTTGATGTATGACAGTACTTGGAGCCTCAAAAAGCAGAATGCCGGTAGAAATGGATATAGATTCAGGAGGTTTCAGATAGGAACCACGACTCACTGACTTTTGGACTAGAAGCCATGTGTGTCACACTCTGGCAAAAAAAAAAAAAAAAAAGGCTACATACATTTTGCTAATAACCTGAGACTTTGCAGGAGACTGAGATTAAGAGTGGAGGACTAATTTGGTGGAGGAAATTATAACACAGTCTGAAATTCAGGCTGTGGCATATGTACTAATGGCTGCTTTTAACCAGATTTATATAAAAAATAGAAGCAAAAGGCAGAGCAGAAAAATTAGAAACATTTATAATTTGGCCTGAAAGAACCTATGTGAAAAACTGGGACCAAATCAGGTATAACTGCTAAAGATTAGTACCACTAATAAACAAACAAACAAAACAGCAGTAGCTCAGTTCACGAATGTCTGCCAATGATTCAGTTCATGAACAGAAACATTTGGCAAAATTTTGCTTCCATTTGCAAATTATGCATCTCCACATTGGGTGACAAATATGACCAGGGCCATCTTCCCCACACACAGTCATCTTCCCCCAAATCATAAAACAAATTAAGTTTGTAAATTGAAGTACCATTGTATTTTGTGGCACTTCTGTCACTCACACTGCCCAGCAGCAGCAAGACAGGGCTGCACAGTACTCACCTTTCAGAGCCATGGCCTTCATCTCTGAAGGCTCACTCTCATTGCGCTGCAATTTCCGCTTAGAGACAGAGGATGACTTCCCCAAGTTGAAAAAGGAACGCCAGCTGCCCACAGGGGACTTTTTCATCTTATTTTGAGGCCTCTTTCTAGGAGAGAAAAAATGGACAATATTAAAACAGCCAAGAATCTAATTTTTCTTACAGAAAACAATGAATAAATGATAGAACCAAATAGCTGGTGAGGCCCAGGTGAAAGAGTGAACAAACCTCCACCTTCCATACAGCACACTCTACATAGGATGGCTAGAGCATGAAATGGATGCAACGTGCAGATTTTAGCACTGATAACCAAGATCGTTTTATGCACATTGTATTTAGGTCCCATCTCATAATCTGCAAAATAAGTTGGGGGTAAGACATAACTGGGAATAGGAACTTAATATTAATGAAGCCTACAAAAATAAAACAGTATTAAAGAAACTGATTTTAGGTGTGAGTCAAGAGGACAAAAAAGAAGTATTAATAATAACTAACATATATTAAATGCCAAACCTGTGCTAAGTACCTTACCTTTTATATGTAGTGCCTCTTTTAAATCAGAAATAATCACATGTGGCAGGTACTATTATTCTCATTTTATGGCTGAAGGAATAAGAAGTTCAAAAAATTTCCTTGAAGTTATAAAACTAGTAAGTGATACAATCAGTTTTGAAACTCAAGTCTATGTGTAACCTTATTTCTACTTTTAAAATCACTATTCTAGGAATAAGATTTTAAATCAATTATGGAGTTACAACATACAATCAAGATGCCCAGAGTATATTCTCTTTGCTTGTTTTTGCTATAGTTGAAAGGAAGTTAGAGGATTATACTAAAATATGGGAAAATGAAGGTTCATTAGTAAAATCTAATGTAGTGAAGATCCTTACATTCATGTGCAACACCCAAAGAAGTAACAGAGGCATAAAAAACAACATTTATATACATTAGTCTTCTAACTATTAAACTAGTAAAGAAGACAGGGAAATGTTCTTATTATTTTTTTAAGGAAAAGACATGTGAGAGCTGTCAGGGATCTTAGGAGGTCACACTATAGTTTCTGTACCCCTGAAAAGTTTGATGCAATATTAGCTGCTGGGACCATCCCAGAAGTTCTGATTCAGGAGGTGTAGGGTGGGCTGGAGGACTGGCACACTAAGAACTACCAGGAAATGAGAAACTGTAGTCAGCAACAGAGAGAACAGAAGTAATGTCAAGTGAATCAAGATCCATGCATTACTTTCTGAATATGCTGTTTCAACACTGGTCATTTCTAAGAAAATTTCTAAGTAACATATATCAGAGAAAATCAACCTCACATAGTAAAAGTGTATCATTTTGCCCTGTACAATGGGTTTTCTTTGACAAAATTAGGTAACACTGTAATGTTCTGCAAAAATCATTTTTATTATTCCCTATGCAGTGTTAAGTAACAATCTTATTCAAATAAATGAATTTTTCTTGTACTACCCACAATTTAATAACAAATAATAAAATATAAACTTAAAACCAAAATAGGGATGTGGGAGGCTCAATCACAGAGCATTTGCCTAGCACGTATGAGGCCTTAGACCAACTTCCAGCACCAGAGGGACTGAAGAAAACTAAAAGGCATTAATAACACATGGCTATGAAAGTCCTATTTTCATGCCAAATTTCATGCCAGAGGTTTACCTTTCAAGTGGAAACTCAATTATGGTATGAAATTTCCCTTGAAGTGCAGCAGGTCCTTCTCCTACTTCAATATATTTATTTTCAGTCACAATTGGAGAATTGACCTGAGCTTGTGTTCTTGCCTGGGCTTCCTCTAAAGTCAGAAGCTTGGTGGATGGAGAGGACACGAGCAGAGATTTGGGCCTGGATAAAGATGCTTTAAAAAGAAAAGAAGAGAAATGAACGTTGTCAACTACACACAGATGTATATCAACCTGTTTGTCTTCCACCTATCAGTGTTGTTTCAAATTTCTGTAGGTTTTAAGTGGCAAAAATCAGTGTACACTGTGTAATGAAATGTTACATAATAGTATAATTTAAAGTAATTACCTTCTGAATAAACTGTTCCAACCAGATTATTTCTAAACAAATTTTTAAATAACATGTCTCAGAGAAAAAAATCAACCCCATATAGTGAAAGCATATTATTTTCCCCTGTTGAATTTCTTCCCTATACAATTACATGTGAGTATAATTCATTCATAATATAACTATTTTTCTTTCTTTTTTTTTGAGACAGGGTCTCACTATGCAGTTCAGACTGGACTTAAGCTCACTTTGCAGCTCAGGCTGGTCTCAAACTCACAACAATCCTCCTGCCTCAGCCTCCCGAGTGCTGGGATTATAGGCATGCGCTACCACGCCCGGCCTCCTGACATGTTTTAAGAAAGAAAAATAGCATGGCAGGAGAATTGTTGTGAGTTCGAGACCAGCCTGAGCTACAAAGTGAGCTTATAGGCCAGCCTGAACTGCAAAGTGAGCTTATAGGCCAGCCTGAACTGCATAGTGAGACCCTGTCTCAAAAAGACAAAAAAAAAAAAAAAAAAAAAAAAAAAAAAAAAAAAAAAAAAAAAAAAAAAAAAAAAAAAAAAAAAAAAAAAAAAAAAAAAAAAATTATCAGGAACGCTGGTCATTTAGGTATTTTTAGTTTTCAAAGGATCTTTTCTTCTCTTCCACATACAACTTAATATATATCAAGATACTGTGAAATTTTTTTCAATGTGTCATGAACTTTGATGACAATAAATCTGATACATAGCAATCACTATATACACACAAAATAAATAAATTACCAAACTTTGCATTTTGAAAGGCAGAAATAAACTGTGTATCTTCTACCAATGACATATTTTTTAAATCTAGATGAGAAATACAAACTTTTCCAAGTATAAAAATATGTTGGTAGCAAATAAAATCTGCCTGAGTCATACCTGCCCCTTCCTGCATGACTGCACTGATTTTCCCACTGAAGAGGACATCTACATGATTGAGGATGAACTCCACAACCACAGACTGAATTCTCACTTCCATGAAAGCTGCTGTTCCACTGAAGCAGGCAGACTCTATCTGTTTCGATCTGTGAGGTAAACAACATTCCCAGTCATGAAATAAGGAGTCTTAAAGGGCATTTTCTAGAAAAAGTATAAATCACAAGCAGATCAGGAAATCATCTACAACCCCTCAGGTAAGTCTCATTGGTCTGTTTTAGGGAGATTAGACTAATCAAGAGAAGGACTATGGAGCATTAAGTGCTTTTAGATCTAAAAGAACTAAAATAATTAGCTCAATGAAGGCCATAAGTCAAATGCAAACTACCTGAGGAGGTTTGGAGCCCAGACGATTGCTAAGTTTTTTGCATGCATATTTGTGATGGAGCAATAGTCGGCTAGAAGAGACAAATGCCTCATCAGGAACTCCAGTGTTCTAGAAAATGAAACAACATATTAGCCGAACGATACATTCTGCAACAATGTAGAACATAAAGGTTACTTGTTGACTTATAAGTTTTCAATAGAGAAGAGAGACCATACAAACCTATATATATTTTTGCCGCCTAAGTTTACATATTAGAATTGAGTTCTCCACAAAAGCTTGTTGTGGACCAAGTGATATATGGAAGTTACGCTACTCTAGAACCTGCAGCACAGAGCTAAGAAAGGGTTTAAATACTTCTATAAAAGAAAAAAGACAGCATTTCACAAACCTATGAAATGGTTAAAAAGAAAATTCCAATAGGCATTGAAGGGACAATATTTGAGCCACCAATGTATTTTTGGAATAAAGAGCCTCTTTCAAATTGTAATAACTTTATCTTGTCCATTCAAAATAAATTTTATTTAAACAATTCCACATATACTGAGATAATAACTGAGCAGTACTTTTGAAAACAAAGCATCATCATCTTAAAATGTAAGTTAAACCAGTCACAAATACACATACTTTACCTATCAGCTGCATTTCTCAGGTTCCCTACCTAACTGTACAGGGACTAAAACTGCTAAGGACAAGAAATGAGAGACCTAAATAGAACAGTATCAATGTTAAACTGTGGTCTCTCTATGTGCGAGCCACAATGGCTCTGATGGGTCTAACCTGAACTTGAGAGGAAAAGGAAGACAGCAGCTGGCCTAAGCACCACGCCTTTAAGGGGAGCCTCACCAAAGCTCCACAGCAGGTGAACTACATGCATATTACCTTCCTGACAGGAAGGGACAGTCAAGGCCCACAGTGATTACAGATAAGCAGTGGTAGGTAGGTTGGGACATAAATCAAGGTCGGCCTGGCTCCAAAGTGCCTGCTCCTACAGTAGCATCTACTATGGCAAACCTGGGGGGAAAACAGTGCTGTCTAACCCTCCCTCTCATACACACTTACAGACTGGCAGGTACAAGTGAGGCAGGACTAGGTGGGGAGCCAGAGAAACATGTTCAGAAGTCAGTGACATTTTATTAAGAGTCTCATGCTCTACCGACTGAGCTAGCCGGGCGACACCTCAGTGACATTTTATTATCAGGAGGGTGGATATTAAAGCACTTCAGAAATGTATTTTACAAGAATGACAACTAAAACAACCACAGGATCTATTTTGTTTGTTTAATTATGAACATTTATGAATGTCAGCATGGAATTTAGTCAGGATTCCAAAAGGTGAGCACTTTGCATTCAGCAGGTGAACATGGAATCGCGTACCCTTCTGGGAGCACACTTTGGGTAATCTTTATGGAGAATAAAAATGTCAGATGTCAGTATCTTTTGGTTTCTAGAATTCAACTACCAGGTCTTTCCTTACCCTAAAAATGATTCTAGACTCTATGTAAAAGGATAGTCCTCATAACTACATTGAAAATTAGGGATAAAAAACCCATGGGCACAGTTGAAAAATACAAATTAGGGGAACATGTGAAAACACCACTAAAAAAGAAAATCACATTTTCAAAAAGATTTAATAAATTAAGAAATGTAAATGTTAAAATCTTAGGTAAATAGTATATAAAATATATAAATATATGTAATATATTATTGAGCATTTACTATTTTCATGGCTGTGTTCTGAAACTATAGAGATAACAGAATATGAAGGAGTCTACATTCTAAAGAGGCTGCATACTAAGTGGGTAATACATTATAAATAAAAATATAGTCATATAAGTTCAATATAAAATGAGTTCTCTTTACATGCAATTAATAAAGAACATAAGTATTATGAGACAAATATATAGATACATATGTATTACTAGTATTTTTCAGTTTACATGAAACCTCAGTTGAATATTTTGCTAAGTTAAGATAAAAGTAAGCTGGTCAAAAAAAAGTAGATGCTCATAGTGGTGCATACCTATAATTCATTCTGGGACGCTGAGATGAGGACCCTAAATTCATGCCCGGCCTGGACAATTCAGGGATATCCTACCTCAGAAATGTTAATAAGTCTACCAGGCTGGGGAGATAGCTCAGTGGCCTATGTGCCTGCCTTGAAAGTGCAAGGACTGAGTTCATTCCCCAGTATCAAAAAATAAAAGGACCAAAAATAAAAAATCTGGGTATGCAGCTCAGTGCAAAGGCCATGGGTTCAATGCCCATTACTACAGAAACAAAGAAACAAACAAAGCAAGCAAGTGGCAAATAAATGAGAAAAAAGAAATAAACATTGACAAAAAGAACAATCTGAAGTACAACAGAATGTAAAAATGTTAATAATCTTCTCCCAGTGAAGAGACTGTATCTCTGGGGCAAGAATTACATATTATAAAGTAGGAGCAGTCAGAAATGCAAAGAAGGGAGGAAAGAAGTCTGCTCTAGGATATTATTTAACAAAACCCAGAAGATGTGGAAAAGAATCTATGGAGAAAGAGAACATGAAAAAATAAAGAATTCAGTAGTTAAAATAATTGCAGGAAGAAAATAAAGAGTGAAGTTTAAACTGCAATGAGACCTACCAAAGAGACAGCATAAGACCAATTCCCAGAACTGAACATCATGTGTTTCCAGATGTAAAAAGCCCACTGAATTCCAAAAGTGAAGAATGTAAACAAGTCACACCACGGTATGTGGCTGTAAAAAGTGAGTTTTAAACAGACAAAACAAAACAAAATATAACCAAGATGTCATATAAGGAGTAGTATCAGATTGAGGAACATCATTTTTTCTTTTTGGTAGATAACAATAGTATAATACCATCACAATTATGGGGAAATTATTTACATGCTAAGATTATACAATTACCAATGAAATGTTCAAATAGAATAGGAATATTTTCAGATACTTAAGTCTCAAAAAATGTAGTTCCCCTATATTTTTCAGAAAGATATCAAGGATGTGTGTTACAAAAGCAGGGAATTGGGGACTTGTGGGTTAGCTCAGCTGTTTAAGAGCCTGCTGAAGCAAACCCAGTCAGGCGCAGGGGACCACAGTTTTACCAGACCTGCCCTTAAGCCAGCCTGAACCAGCCAAAAAAAAAAAAAAAAAAAAAAAAAAAAAAAAAAAAAAAAAAAAAAAAAAAAAAAAAAAAAAAAAAAAAGCCTACTCACAAAAGCAGGGAATAAAAACAGACAAGAGGACAAGAGACCAAGAAAAAGAGTCTAACTCACAGAGGAAGCAATAGGAACTTTTAGGGAGCAAGAACAGGAATTACACTGAACACTTCATTGTAGGTACAAAGTGTAACCAGACTGAACTGAAGCAAGGGGGGCAACAGACAATGAAAGATGCTTTTCAGGAAAGAAAATGAAAATGTTGCTTGTTATGTGAAAACATGGTATGAGAACAGTAAAAAAGACTTGTTAAAGGATGTGGGGATAAACTAAAAACAAACAGAAACTCAAGGATGAACAAAAGCCAAAGTGCTATGCAAAAAAACACAAAAAGTTTTCCCTGAAAGAATACATACCCATAGGCAGACTGTAAATAATAGTTACACGGCTATTACAATGCAGACCCTACATACTTACTTAATTCTAAATGCTCCTATACCTGGGCTATGAAGAGGAGAGAACAGGGAGAGTATGAGAGTTCCTCATTTACAATGAGAAGAAAGGAACACCATCACAAAAGTGGGAAATCAAGAAATAGCAATGTGAAGTGGGTGAGGTATAATTCCAGATGAAAGAGCTGAGTGTACTGACTTCTGCAAGAGAGAAATGGGACATGGAGAATGACTGCGGTGTCTGAGCATGAACTGTGCATGCCACTTGACTTTTCACACTGTATACACGCTATATGGATCATTTATTAGTGTAGAAAAAAGGACATATTTATACCATACTTCATGTAAAATAACTAAGTCAAAGACTGCAGGTGTAGCTCAGTGGTAAAGTTTACTAGCATGCCCAAGGTCCTGGTTTCGATCTCTTTAGAAGAAAAAAAAAAATGAAAGAAGGAATGAATAAAATTACCAAGGCCATTGTTAAATCTATTCCTGTCTTGCTATACTTCATTTAAGGAAAAGTAAGGACCAGGCCCATCCCCTTATTTTATCACTAAAAATAAAGTCCTCTTAAGAAAGTATTGTTAGTATTCTGTTCAGACATGGAAAATGAAGCTTAAAGAATTGAAGAGTATGAGATAGACTTGGAAATAATATAGCCATTTCTATCTGTTAAAGCCAATAATTCTTCAGATTGTACTGTTTCTTTCACTGAGAAGTTGATAATGTCCTCTTCTCCCGTAAAATATACTTTTTTTTTCTTTTTTGCGGAACCAGGGATTGAACTCAGGCCCTTGAGCTTGCAAGGCAAGTACTTATTCTACTGAACTATCTCCTGGCCCTACCTAAGATATACTTTGAATAACTGTTACCGATCAGATTTGTCTTGACGCCTTTCTTTTCAGGGCTAAAACCCTTAATTTGAGCTTATGTTACAAAAGCTTTCTAATTTTTCTTTGAATTTTTCTTTCTCATTCTTTTCTGGATCCTTAAACTCCTTTAAATTCATCACATTCCTCCTGAGAGGCTACGTTAATGAAGGATATTATCCTTCAGTTCAAGGCTGAAGCATTTATATCGCGTGCTGTTAGTGCTGATTAAAATATCAGGGTTCATTTAGTGCTTAATATATTACTGATATATATATAATATACTATTTTGGAAACATTAAGTGTTAAGTTACCATTAAATTTAATTTCTTATTAATAATTTTTAAAATATCTTGCTTTTTTGTATAATTTATGGTTTCTATTGTTTTCTTCGTCTCATTAAATGGAAAAGTTATTCTCTTTTATTCTACTCTTTTCAGACATAAACAAAAATATTTCAGAGAATACAAACTGGTACACCAATCAATATGTACTTTAGAAAGCAGCACCAAGTGCATGATGGTCAGGGACAGAGTGCTTGCTGAGCATGTGTGAGGCCTGGGATCAAATCCCCGGCACCAACAAAACATAAAATGAAGGTAGCAACATGAAAACCAATAAACATCAAATTCTAAAACAATACAAATAAAACCCCTAGTTTAGCCAGCCACTCATTTGTTCATCCATTCATACATTCATTCAACATTTACCTATTGGGCATTAAGCACTGGGACAGGGCCTGGGGACATAAAGACAAACAAATACAAATATATGTAAGAATAAAATTAATTCTGGAAAAGATGGGACTTAATTAGCTTTACCTTCACATAAGTATAAGTAGCTGGAAACCCAAAGAGAAAACACCTTTACATGAGGGCTTACCACTGCTTCTGGAGGGGCTTCCCAGAATGTGATTTACCTGTAGTGTGGCGGGGGGAGCTGCTGGATGACATCATGAATTTTTATCAGCCGTTCTTCATCTGTTGCTGCTGAAACAGCATCCTGTCACAATACAAAAGAAACCCTCAGGTGTGTTGGTAAAAATGAGTTCTCACTTAAAATTCAGTTTTCATTTTGAGAAAAACCCACTTTTCTCTCTTGATTCTTTGTGAACAGAAGCATAACATAGCATCTAGACATGCACTTCGTTCTCACAAGAGGTGAACACAGAGTCTCCTCAACACTAATTTTATAAAAGCACAATTGTAACAATTAAGACAGCAAAGCTCCAGAGGACACCTAGAGTCAAGAGTAACAGGGACTCACAGAAAATTTCTCATACAGTTGGTAGGTGAGCAAAGGGTTTGGAAGCTCTCGGAAGTACAGCTTACAGAGGGAGCCCACAGAATGGATGTCTTGCACATACGGTTCTTTTGTCAAGTCGGGGACATGCTCAGAGTCAAATTCATGGCTATTCCAGACAGAAAAAAAAACAACAAGATAATTTTATTAAAAGAAAACATATATATGACCAGAAAGAAACATCCCAAAGTATTTACCTGGACCTCATGTTACTGTTCTCTTCAACTAATATTTCATGCCAATTTTATTTGGAGTTTATCAGTAATTGATATATTAGCACTAGTTAGGTATCTATATAGAAATTGATGACATGCTTTAATATTGAAAAACAAATAACCTCTAGCCCAAAGGATTCATCTTTACCTCAGCTGTGAATTTCTTCAAATTGTATTTCATATAAATCATATTTGGATTTCAGCAGTAATTGGATGTCTTATCATCAAGCAAGTATCTATCCATATGAAGATTAGGTGTAAAGCTTTAAATGAAAAATAATCCCTAAAATGTGTATGAATAAGCAGCTTTTACAAGACATCAGCTTGAAAATAATACACCTAATTTCCAATGTTTTCAATATCTAATGTTCTGGCAACTGCAAGGACTAAGGTCGAGTAGCAACTGTTCCATGGCCAACTACAAACAAAAATTTCTCACAGTATAACTTGAACAGTTCAGGAATGTTACACTGAAGCAGAACAAGAAAACCACAAACAGTATGAAGCAATTTCTAGCTAATGCTAAATTTTAATAGCAAACCCTGTAACATTACAGTATATGAAATATAAGGACACAGAATACTAATGCAGATTAGATTCATTCTCCAGGAGATACATTAATATTAATCCATAGTCAGAACTTTACTTATCATCTCTCTGGAGGATTAATGTGTGTGGATAATGTGAACATTTGCTTTTCCAAGTCTGTTATGGTTTGTGTCTAAGTGTCCCCTCAAAGCCTCAGGCAGTCTTGGCGGCTTCTGGAGTTTGTGACTGATCACTGTGGGTGTGGATGCTGCACCTGCCTGGGGCAGGCAATTTGCATTACAGTGTAAGGTGGGAAGAGAAGCTGCTGCTTGAGCTGCTGCTGCTCCTCTTGAGCTGGCTCTTGCTCTCGCTCTTTGCCTCTTGCTCTTGCTCTTTGCCTCAGCCATGCAAGGTAATGTTCTCTGCCTTGTGTCGCTCTGCCTTGGAGCCAGATGAATATGGATTGAAACCTGCAGTAACCATGAGCTAAATAAACTTTCCTTCCTTTTTTAAGGACTGGAATGTACCCTTTATGGTAGGGCACTTGTCTACCATACACAAGATCCTGGGTTTTAAAAAACAGTATTTTCTAAACACGTATTTCTGTAAAGAAAGTTAACCTTCACAGTCAACTGAAATATTACAATTTGCGTAAAACAAGGGCAGTTACCATGCATAACAGTGAAAAAAGAAATGATAATAACATACTGAGAACAGACTAGAATCCAAAAGAGTGAGCAAAAAATAAAATTTCTATTGCTAGTGAGGAGAATACCAGCATTTTTTTTGTCTCAAAGAAAGCATGTGAAATAATATATAATGCATGCATATTTAGGTTTACAATATAGAATTAGGGTCAAAGGTTTTAGAAAAGTTCTCGCTCCTACTGATTTTAGTTAAGAACCAAAAAGTAAATCTATTATAACATAAATTTTATCGCTCATGCTTGTCAAAAGTTCATACTGAATTTGCTATAATTTTCCAACATTTTAAAGAGATAAACAGAAGTACTAAAGAATAAGGTGTGTACCTACTACTGCAGAGGTACAAATGCCATTTAAAAAATATACAGGAAGAATAATATGGATATTGTTTTTTATTTTATCTCAACTATCTTATTGAAAATTATAGTCATCAAAGTAAAAAGTGAAACAGTTTCATTTTAATGAGCTACACAGGAATAAAATAGAAAATGGCATAGAAGATTTTTACCGTAGTCGCTGAATATTGGAGGCAACTCCAGAGAGACGATAGATTCCATCCACAATGCCATACCTCTCAATGAATGCTGTGCAGCTCTGAAGAACCTGGGGCACTAAAGAGAAAAGTTTAAAGGTGTCAGTTCACTCACTAGTACTCAGTAGAATTATAAGTAAAATTTGTAAATTAAAAAGGAATGGCAAGGCCAGCCAGATTGCTCAGTGGACTAAAGGGCCAGCTTTGGTAAAGCACAGCGGCCAGGGCTGGATCCCCAGGATGCCTTGACAGTCCTGCCCATTGGGGGCGCTGATACGGCCAGTGCTTCGGCCGCTGAAAACAGGAGAATCAATACGAGTCTGATCTATGTAGTGAGAACCTGTACATTCTGCAAACTCTGTACTAAACATAAATTTAAAAAATAATAAATAAATATGAGTGGGGTGCTGGAGATAAGAGCTCAGTGTTGCAGCGCCTGCCTGTCAAGTGCAATTCCTTGTGTCCCCCAAAAAGAATAAAGAAAATTAAAAAGGACAGGTATCCACTAAAACCTGATGAAGGCATTATTACTTAATTTCACATCAAATCTATATAAGTAGCTCCTGAATAGACTGGTCCCACTTCTTACATTGTTAGGACTGTCTCTTACCGCCTACAGTCTCTACCATGAAAGCACGGATGTCATCTTACACTAGTTAGACAAAATGGTCATTCCTAACACCATTACTACTTAAAATGTATCTGTCTAGCTCAATTTCACACACAGTGAATGGGAATCTATAAAGTCAAATACTTATCTGAACAACAATAACTGGTAAGGGCTACAATGTTTCACTTCTTAAAAAAAGTGTTTTCTCTGTCATAGTTAATGCTAATTATAATTTTATTTAATAAAGAAAGCACCAACACAATGCAAAGGTCAAAGCAATTTCAAATTGATGAATCTTAATTTTCTGTTCATCCTCACACTAAACTGACATTTTAACTTGGAGCATTTAACTTAGAGCATCTTCCTCACAATGGAGATGCTCTAAGCATAAGAAGGCCCTGAAAAAGTGCTCTTCCTTAGCTCTGTTGAACATACACAAAATGACAATTATTCTGAGGGAGGTCTTCCATATGCAACAGAATTTTTGAAATATATGACAGAAATTGTTTTATACATTCAAAATTTTATAATTACAGAGATCAGAAAATTCTTCATGTTGTAACCCAGACTTGTGAGTTCACCATGGTCATTTAGCTGTTAGTTAAAAATCCCTGAAGAAATAATGCTTGAAAGGCTGTCACCTCTTTGAAGAGCTATTATGTAGGTATAAAACACTCAGAGGGCCAAATGAGACACAGACTATTTCCCTAAGACAATTTTAACTAATGTATTTCATTATAATGCATTTCTGTATAATTCCTTTATTATTAATCCTGAATCTTTTCATTGGTTTTCTTATTTTTATTCCTGCAGTCTTTCATCTGTTAGATCCTATAACATATTCAAAATTAAACTCTTTTATATTTAAAAGCAAAACATGGCAGCTGATAGCACTTCCTATTTCACATAAGTCCAGGTAGGTACTTTAAAACAGACATCACAAAAATCACAGAAATCCTATGATAAAGTTCTACCCTGGTGCTGACTTTAATGAAAACAAACTACATCTCTGAGAAAAGAAGTTTTGTCCAAGAGCAAGGCAACAGTGATGGAAATGAGATTCTAACTTAAGCAGTCCAAGCACAGAGCCAAGCTTTAAGCTACTGTAGAATACTGCCCAGCACAGAAGATCCTTCACAATTTACACTTTATCATCATTTTACAACTCTAGGCCAACTGAAATCCCACTTTTTGTCTTACAAACTAGCTGTTCTGATTCCTTCAAAAAACAATATCCTCTATCCAATGTCCTTTACTTACCTCCTTAACCACAGCATGTAGACAACACTTTGCTGTTGTTCAAACCCAACTAACTGGACTCTTAATTCTTCTTTGAATATTCACATGTTAGGGGAGCTGCAGCACTGTGTTCTACTATGTGTTCACTGAATTGCATCATTTAGAAACACCATTTATTGGTTTTAGTGGACCCCTTGTCCACCCTGAAAGGCAAAATCTAGGCTCCCTTCATCTCTGGACACTCAACACTCAGGAGCACTGATCTGACACAGACAACTCTAACTGAATTGTAATCAACAAGTGAATTAATTTACAGGTACTCACGAGTTTGAAAAGCTATCCAAATAGAGTATTAGGACAGGGACCTGCCACAGTTTTCACATGAAACTGCACTTATTTTCAACTGTGTGCTTTCCATCTGTAAAAACATTTTGGACTTTTAATAACATGAAAAGGATATGGCTATGTAGTGGAGATGAAGGTAGGCAGAACTGCCGAGTGTGATAGAACTTTGTGGAGTGGCTTTCGTGAGATATAATATTGAGGCTTAAATGAAATGTTGAGTATAAAGCATCTTTTATAAGAGATTAGGTTCTATTTAATTATAACCCCATCAATGATAACCTAGTGTCTTGTGTTTCTGTTCTGTAAACAAGAAGTACAATAGTAAAATTAGAGGTTACAAAATTTCTATAACCTATTTCAAAGAAATATATTTAGAAATTACTGGGATCACTAACACAGTCACTTAAAAAAATGAAAGTAATGTGAGACTTTATTTTTATTTCTGAAGTATTCTTTATTCAGGAGCTATACTACTGCTTTTCTTTTTTGTCAAATGGCTTTGAAACATATTAATGCTTATTTAGGAGCCTAAAAACTGGCTTACATAAGCATTTGCATTAGTAGATTACCCCCTCAGAAGGGTATTTGGGAGTATTTTATTTTGTGAATTCTAAGGTACGGGAGGTGGGGCTCTGGCAACCAAGCTAGGTCATCAATATCCATCCATGCCACTGGTTGATGCTTGTCCTCTGGCTTACAGTGCAGTTGCTAGGTACCATGTTTCATTCTGCAATATTCTGTCTACATCTTCTCAGATTCCACACTGGGCCAGAATCTTGAATTAGCTTCTTAGCTCTGTTCTGTTCATGAATAGGACTTCAGTTTTCAGGACTGACAATCCCAGCTTCTCCCATCAACTTTCGTTTCCACATCTGATTAAATTAACAAATTTAATTGCTCTAAAAAATGTCCTTAGTTAACTCTGGTTGTGATGTATTTGGTGAGACTTTATTTTTAAGATGCTTTCACTGTTTATACTCAAAATTAGCATGCTAACCCAACCCAAGTAACTAAAAGATTGGCCTTGGAAGAAATCTCTTCAAGCACTGTGTTTTATTTCTATATCACATTCTCCTAAAATACGAAATTTTCGTAGAAACAAGCTGAAACCTATAAAAATATTACTTTTACTAAATTCTTACACTGAGTCAAATCTACTTATATTCTCCTGATTATGAAACATTTGAAAGTATAGAAAATTAAGGGTTTTTCCTTGAATATGACCAAACCCTTACATGTGCAATACCTGACAGAAAACAATTGAATAACTGCTTCCTCCCCTTCATCTTGTTTGGTTTTACATTAACAGGTTTTAGTTACTTCTTTGTATTAGGACATGCCTGGGTACACAATGTTCCTATTCTGTTGTCAAGCTGGTACATGTTCGTAGCACATGTTCATCCTTTTCTCCATTGCCCCCCACACCCTCCCCACTCCCCTCCATCTCTTGATCTCCTTCACATTTGAGGAAGATCTATTCATCTTATGCTCCCTAGGTAAGGGTTAAATGTCTACCAAAAAAAAAAAAATCACCTAATGAGATTTAATAAAACTGCTTATAATTTTAAGCAGGACAAATAGCTAGCAAAAATGAAAGCAAAGCAAGTAAGCAAACAAAAAAACCCTTAGCTTTAAAAGACTGGAAACTGAAAAATACTATCAAAAATGAAAACAGATCTAATTTCCTTTTTCATTACCATGTAAAAAGCAATATGATGACTTGTTTTAAAAGGTACCCTTCTGTCTCCACAATCATCCAATGAACCAGTGAAATACAGACAACATGAGGACCCAGTGAAAATAATAACAGAAATGTGGTACATGGCATTTCATTGATACACTTTCCATTAACATTCTTAGTTTTTTTTTTCACATGATCCCACACAATATGGAAATATTTAATTATTTAAATTAAATATTTAAATTAAAATGGGTGATTCCTAACATTAGAATTCTTTAAGTGGGAAATAAGTAACTCAAGAATTGAGTCCAGACTATTTTGGACACTTTCTGCTTTGCTTCAGTCCTTTTCTCTTCCTCCACTCATTTAGTATCCATATATTTATTAACTCTCTTTTATATGCCAGGCCCCAAGAAGGCATTTCAGACATAGATGAAAAAGACGAGGGTCATTTGTGGGTTCCAGGAGAAAAATACAAGAATAAATGTCATTTAGAATGTGCATCTTGATTCTTGGTTTGACATATACATGAGTATACATTAAGGATAATTTCAGAGGTGATTTGGCCCTTCTTTCTACTGTCCTCAGCCTATAAAATCATTAAGTATATATAAGTTTAAAAAGATGATCTCTTGCTGAAAGGAACAAATATGACTTCAAAACACCCAAATACATCCAGAAGTTTCCTCTTCCTAGGGTTTAAAAGATTTTTATATTTAAACTAAATATTTTATGTTTTCTTCAAAAATTTTCAGTACTTTTATTAGCCATCTTATTTCAAAATTTTAAGGAAATTCTGTTTTAAATATGTGCAGCAAAAAAACAAGTTTTATAAAAAAAGATCAGTGACACTCAAAACTGCTCCACTCCATCAGATTTTATAATTAGTGAAAGTATAAGCATTTAAGTTACACCTCTTACATAACTTTTAAAAAAGATATATTGGCATGTCCTCACCTTTTATTTTTTAATTTTTTAATGTATTTTGTACAGGGGCTCACTACTCAGCTTAGACTCATAGTGATTCTCCTATTTTCAGTCTTGCCAGCTCTGGGATTATAGGCATGAGCTCAGTGCACCTGGGGGTGGGGTCAACACAGCTTGCAGTACCAGCGATCAAACCCGAGTCCCTGCTTTTGCCTAAGCAGGCACTTAATCTGCTGAGTTATCTCGCCCGTCCTGTCTTCACCTTCTATTCTAAGAGTGGAAACATACCTTAAACTTGTAAGGTCTGACTAAAATCTGCTAAAATGATGTTTTAAAGCTAATGAGCATGTGGAACAACAGGGAAAATGCTTGCTCATATTAATGACATCATTGGAACACTGATGTTCCACAACACCAAGGTACAACAAGAAATCAATCATAAAACATCCTAATTAAGGATGACCAAAAACTACAATTTAACAAAGCTACACAACACAAGAATTGACTGGTTAAAGTGACACCTGCCCTAGTAATGCTCGGGATAGTCAGTACAGAAATATGCAGCCCAAATGACACTTGAGATAAACTAGTGGTTAATTTCTGCATAAAAACACACTGAATATAGATTGTTAAAGAACCACACCTATAGATATTTGTGATATGATCTTTAATGCATTGAATTATGAACACCGTAGGGCTGAAATTCTGTTAGATTATCATGAGTAAACCCCAGTACTGGGGACCACAACTTTTGGAACAAAAAGAAAGGTGCCTTGTCAGGTTCCTATATGATTTCTTATAACACTTTGCATAGAAAACAATAGGTCAGGTTTGTCATTTGCTCCAACAGGGAGGTTCTCAAAAGTTCAGAAAGTATAACAGGATAATCTCTGTGCAAAGTTTATTATTTCCCAGGTATACAATTCAGAGAATGAGTCACTGAATAAAACATTAACTTGATACGAGCTTCTCAGAAAAATGCAAGGGATAACATCTCTCTGTTTAGGGTAATGACACTACAGTCATGTGCTTAACAATGGGTCCACACTGTCTGTTAGGGGAGTTCACTATTGTACTGACACTACAAACCTGGATGGTAGGGCCTACTCTACCACAGCCTTAGGCAGAGTCCATTATGCTGTAACTACAAAACTGGACAGCATGTAACTCTCCTAGAGAACACAGGGAACTGTAACACACTAGGAGGCACAAATTACTTAGATACAGAGCCAGTACAGTGAAAATATAGTATCAGAGATAAAACCAGCGCCATGTATGGGGGACTCGGCTTGACTGGGTTCCAGAATTGGGAGTTGTGCTGGTGAGTCAGTGAGAGCAGTGAGTGAATGTGAGCACTGAGGTCAATGGTTGTACTAAACCCTGTGAACTGCACTTATAAAAAAAACTTTAATAATAAATTAATCTCAGCTTACTGTAAATTTTTACTTCATAAGCTTTTTTAAAAACCTTTTTGGTTTTCATAATAACTTAGCCAAGACCACATACACATTATATAACTACAAAAATCTCTTTATATCTTTATTTAATAAGTTTTTTCTGTTTTATTTTATTTTTTTTACCTTTTAAACACTTTTGTTAACAATGCAAACAAATATATCAGCCTTGACTTCCACATGGTCAGGATAATCAGTGTTAGCCTTCCTCCTCCTCTTCCTTTTCTTCTATGGTTTCCTCTTTTATCTCATCTTCAGCTCTGAGTTCCAGCTTCAGCTCCAACAACTAACTGGTTCCTCAAGATCTCCATCTAGTTGTTCCTCAATGCCATCCCATCCATTCCAGGCAAAGATACTGCTGTTGTAGCCACTGCCTTGTTGGTTTTAGCATCCTCCTTATTCTCGTTGGATCAGTGAATCTGTTCAGTGATTTCCGCCAGATGCCCATATACTGGTTGGTGAAAATCACTCTATTCCAAGAAGTTCTTGCTGCAGTTTTAAATATTTTGAACCTCTCAGAACTGCACCAGAGTCTTTCTCTGTAGCTGCAATAGCTTGGCTGAACACCCCTCTTACAGTAGACCTTACACACTGCTATTACTCCTTCATCTAGTGTTTAGAGGAAGCAACACCACTTTGTTATAAGAGAGAAATTATCAGGAGGAGGATGTACTGGTGCATTATCAACTTTAAGGAAAATCTTCTAAGATAGGCTATTCTCCAAATAGTACTTCTCCATCTGACTGTCACAGTCATTCAGAAGTGCATCTTGGAAGAGTAACTGGGTCAACCAGGACTTCTCATTGTCCCTGTGGTAAAAAGTGTTTATTCATGTGCTTGACAGTCCTAGATCCTTACTGGGCTAGGTCACCATAGGTTTTATTTTGCAAGACTATCTTGAAATCTGGCACTGATTTGGCCTCCACATGAAACAAAGTCCTTTCAAGCACCCACTTTCAGAATAGGGAGGTTTCCTCCATTGTGAAGTACAGACAACTTATCTAGATTTTCCAGAAATTCTTCAGCAGGTTTTACTCACTGTACTACTGACATTCACATTATGTAATGAATAGTGATTCTTTAATCACTTACACTTGTCACAGCTAGCAGTAAGCCAACACTGTAGTGAGGCGGATCCTTTTCCTTCAGTACTGAAAAATAACCATACTATTTGCTTCGACTGTGATCAGCAAGGTGCCAAGAGGGACACACTTGGGCACCTGGTCTTCAAGAGAGGTTACCAAGGTGCCTCATATGCCACAGGCTCTTCCGGAATTTTTGTTATTTTGCTTTCTTCTCTGAAGCAGACACTTTAAAAAAGCTTCCATCACTTTGTTCTTCTTGTTTAAACTGTAGGATTGGTGGGATGGGACATGCCTAAGTGCTAAAACCACAACCCACCTTTCTGAGTCCTTCCATGTTAATCAGTGTGGCCTCTTACTGGTGACTTACCAGTGGCTTACCAGTGGCTTTTATTTACTTTGAAGTCAAGAACAAAATAACACATGACGGAAGGAAGTATAAGAGTACCATAAATCAAGAGATAGTAAGTATGAAATGTATGAGGCTATTGCCAGCATAACTAAGTAGAATGCTGTTTTACAGTGAAGTTTTTAATACATAGAAAAACATTCTTAGAAACAACAAAAGGTATAATAAATATGTAAACCATATATACAGTTTATATCATTAATTATGAACATAATTAGAATTGTATGTGGTATATACAATTTATTGGTAATTTTATGTATTTGATACAGGTTCTCACTACACAGCTTGGACTTGCAGTGATCCTCCTAACTCATCCTCCCCAGCACTGGGATCCCAGGCGTGCACTATCATATTCAGTTTCAGTAGCTGGCACAGTGGCATGGCATGCATTACTGGGGAATCAAACCTGGGGCCCTTGAGCTTGCTAGGCAGGTGCTTAGACCACCAAGCTTCTCCCTAACCCCTACATTATACTTTTACAGGATAAATGGTCCATGGTTGATCCAAACAGTACTATGTAACACATTTGAAAGCTTAAACTAAAACAGAATACTTGTGAGGTACACAAGTACCTTTATTTATCTTTATTTTACATATACCTTTTGTGCTTTTTTTGTATTTCAGGGAAGGATATACAGGGTGTTCAGGGTCTCACTAATAGATCAGACTCATAGTGATCTGCTTGTTTACAGCCTCCCAAGAGCTGGGATTATAGGTGCACGCCACCACGCCCAGTCTTTTTTTTTTTTTTTTTAACACACCCCGGGGGGCAGGGCTGGTATGGAAGGCCTGGAGATCAAATGCTTGGCTCCTATGCCCACTTACAGGTGCTTTAATCCACTGAGCTATTTGGCTGGCCCATACCTTTTGCTTTATTCCTCAAAATTAATGCATATGATTCTTTCACATGATTATGCTGAGATTAAAAATACTGTATTTTATATATCTATATCTATATCTATATAGATATAGATATATATATCTATATAGATATAGATATATAATATATTTTTTAATTCTTTTTTTTTGCGGAACCTGGGATTGAACTCAGGTCCTTGTGCTTGCCAGGGAAGTGCTTACTCTACTGAGCTATCTCCCTAGCCCCTATATATTTAATTCTAATTCTTTTAGACTTCAAAATAGTCAGTGTCCATTTATATATTATGTGTAAATATACATGCAGACAGATATAGACACAGATATATAACTCTAGGTATAAGACTTCGTATATGTGAAGTTTAAATCTTAAAAAGATTTTTCCTTACATTCTTATTGATCAAAGACAAAATTTTTTTTATTATTATTATTTAGTACAGTGTCTACAGGATCTTACTACGTAGACTGGACTCATAGTGATTCTCCAGTTTTCAGCCTCCTAAGTGCTAGGATTATAGGCACGCAACACCATGTCCAGTCTCAGCATGCCCAGGGGGCTGGGCCAGCACAGCATGCTTGGGATTAAACCCAGGCCACTGTGCTCTGCTAAGCAGGTGCTTTAATCCACTGAGTTAAAGACAAATAATCTTGATATTAAAATTTTGTTTTCTTTAAAATTCCAGTTAATAAATATCAATAAATTTCTCCATATTTTATACAAATATTCTTTCTTCATCATCTCTGATGGGTGGAAAATTATTTTACTATGGCAACTAAAATAAACCTACCTCAACCTTCAAAATAAGTTTTCAAAATAAAAGTTTCAGTGTCTTAAAGACAATCAAATTTCAATTACATGCTAAAGTGATGAGTTAATTTTTATTTTTCTAATCATTTACACAATTTCTTTGCTGGATAGACTATCAACAGAGAATTTTATCTTGCAAGACTACTGATTTTCAGATAGAGATGTCTGTTTAGGTCCCCAGAGAAACACAGAAGGGGAAGCATTTTCTTATGAGGCTTCACAGGAGAGGTGTTCTTCCAACAGATGAATTCGGACCACTGCTTTTAACTTTTTAATTGGAAAAACAAGAAGCTACTGGTTTAAAAACAAAATAAAAAAAAAATCACAAAGAAATTCTGGTATCTAATACTTTGCCACAATTACATTCATTTCATGTATTATCTATGTAGTCATACTTTTAAAAATTTACATTTACTGTTCACAAATATATTTTCAAATTTTTCACTGTACTAAAATTTATAATTTTGGGGGCCAGGGAGATAGCTCAGTAGAATAAGTGCTTGCCTGGCAAGCTCAAGGGCCTGAGTTCAATCCCTGGTTCCAAAATAAATAAATAAAATTTATAATTTTAATAAGTCTGTAATATATAAATTCCCTAAAAAATTGGGACTGGGTATAACTCAGAAAAACTGCTTTTTTATTTTAATGTTTACTATTGAAAAATAGCACCTCAAATTGCAAAAGAACACTTCTATGATTACAAATGAGAACAAATATGTTTCGTATTTGTTTACTATCACCCTGTGACAGTCTCTTTATTCTTTGTCTTTGGAAATGAAATTAGTATATGGCCTGCCAAGAGAGTACACTTAGGGACTTAAAAGTCTGAATGATATTCTCATATATAATTGTACTTTTCCATCATAATCATAAAAACAGTTTTCTGTGGTATATGGTGTCTCCCTTCATTTTAAAAAAATCTTTATTTGTTTGTTTGTTTGGTACAGAGTCTCACTACACAGTTTGGACTCATAATGCTCCTCTTGTCTCAGCCTCCTAGCACTGTGTGCCACCACTCCAGCTTCTGTGTCCAGCATGGCACGGACCTGCACGGCACATGGTACCAGGGATAAAACCCGGGACCTTGCACCTGCCAGACAGGCGCTTAGAACACTGAGCCATCTCTCCAGCCCAGTATCTCCCTTCTATACTTTGTAATTTTCATAACATGAAAAGTGTGGGGGTACCACATGCCACACTGGCTCTGCCCCTGGGTGTGCTGACCTGGCCACTGAGACATGACATGGTAGGGCACACCTGTAATCCCAGCACTGGAGAGGCTGGAAACAGAAGGGTCACTATGAGTCCAAGCTGTGTAGTGAGTGAGACCCTATACAAAATACAAAATACAGAAGAAAGAAAGAAAGAAAGAAAGAAAGAAAGAAAGAAAGAAAGAAAGAAAGAAAGAAAGAAAGAAAGAAAGGAAGGAAGGAAGAAAGAAAGGAAGAAAGAAAGAAAGGAAAGTGTGTAACTGAAGCCACTGCCTTTCTTATGTTTGTTATTTAAATCTGAGAGAGATATTATTCCTTTTTAACCTTCAAACAAAATCATTTCACACTGGTAATTCCATACATTTAAAGTAGTTAGTGAAAATGAAAAAAAAAGAAAGAAAAAAAGGGCTGGGGGAAAAAAAAAAGTAGTTATCATTCTTTATATATTTAGAGGAATTTCTGGTGACATGAAGTGGGAATTATGTTTTCATTAATTTTTTAATTATTTCCATATTCTTATTATAATAAATAATTTCTCCACAACATGACTTGAAAGCCATACTTTTCTTACTGATAGTACTGAACAGTTTTGAATATCCTAAGCAATTAGACACAGATTTTTCTTGGCACAAAGCTCTCCTTTTAGTTTTCAATACTGTTCTGATATCTGGTAAAGCTAGCTATTGCCCACCTTATCTGATTTTTTTTTCCACTTTGTATTTTGGCTAGTTACAAAAATAATCCTTACAGTTTTTTAAGAAACTATATTAAGTTGATGTTAATTTGGGAATATGATGTGTAAAATAATATGTTCCTTACTCTTACGAAGATAGTATAGTTTGCATTAAATTCCTATAACAAGTCCGTGAAGTCTTTACAAACTGAGTAGTAAGGTCTTAATTTAGACACAGTAGTATCGAAGGTATTTACCACTGGTCTCTACAAATAGTCATCTAAAAGGCCAAAATGAGTCTTTGCTATCAGGATTTAGAATCTGACAAATCATTTATTTAGTCTGACGGAGCAGATAATTCCTTAATATTCTAGCATCTCTAAAGCAGATGGAACAAAAAATGCTATTTTAAAATATATTTTAAAAATTTCCTTTCCTTCTCATCAATCCATTCCTTCCATCTATTTATTCAATCAATAAATTCTTGATTCAGAATTTAACTTAAGAGAAAATAAATATTTCAGAGCTGTACACAGTGGCACATGACTAGAATTCCAGTGTTGTGGAGACCAAGGCAGAATGATCACTACTGGAGCCCAGCCAAGACAACTTAGTGAAATTCTAAGTCAAAAAGCAGTAACAACAAAATAAAAACAAACATTTAACTGGACTGGAGATATAGCTCATAGTGAAGGCCTGGTTATTACCCTACACACACACCCACCCACACAAAATCAAATAGGAGGAGGAAAAATCTATCTAAAGAAGGTACCTAGACAGATAAGAGAAAGAACGCAAAGTGAACAGCAATACATCCATGTTCTTTGTATGTTCAGGGTACTCTTCATAAACAACAGATGCCATGAGGCATTTTCACTTCCAGCTCTACCCAGAACCCAAAATCTCAGTATGTACTATAGAACTGAAACAAAACAGGTACCACTTGCCAGTCTTCTTCACAACTGGTTATAAAAATTCAATAGGGAGTGGTTAGAAGCTAATTATTATAAGCTTAAATTTTTTCCCTTTACCTTCAAAACCTGAATTTAGAAGGTGCTCGCCAAGATCACAACCGAATACCCTCTCCTTCAAGATCCCCCGCTGCTTTAGCTTCTGTTTTGTTGGGCGAGACTTCATGAATGTTCTTAAGAAAGTGATGAGCTTGCCGTGCTTTTTAGACACTAAAAAAAAAAATAATAATAAAAAGAAAATATCTTAGTGTGATGATTATATTTACTTTTTATGACAATCTACCCAGACATCTAAACAGGCTAATTGAGGTTAATTTATAACAAATACATTTTATAAATTATCGGGAAATACCAACAGAAATTTACCTAATCTTGCATTATAAAAACCTCACAATTTTGTATTTTCTTCTCAAGTGAGCCTGCCATTTTATGTGATGGTATTATGAGAAGACTGAAGAGTTGAGTCTATGCCCTTCAAATCAAGTATCCTAAACCAGCTATCTTACCAATGAGTATTTAGGACACTACAGGACACAAAAAGGGTCTTAGTTCTGCTCTTAATGTATGTTTTTGGAGATCTTCATATAGGTAAGACTTAAAAAAAAAAAGGTAAAGGTAGCTTACACTGCTAGTTAATTTCCAAAATACTTTTCTTAATGGTTACAAACTTTCACATAACTGTAATTTTATGAGGGCACTGGAAAAGAAAAAGACCTCTCCCATATTTTACAAAGAGGATAATCTCATGATGACACAAAATATATTTCCCAACTTCACAGTTATATAAACATAAAACCATCCAAGTATCAAGTCTTCTATTAAAATTTATCTAGATTGATACTTGACTGACCTTATCAGATACAAAAGTTACATTTCGTGTTATATAGGTCGTGCTTATCTTGGTCTTATCCATCCAGCAGAAAGTATAAAAATGAGGTATATAAAGTAAAGCCATATTAATATACTGAGCTGTGAAGGGCTCAATTCAACAACTTTTGTGGATAACCCACTACTATTGTAGACTGCTGGACTGTGTTGGAGTGTTTTGCTGAATTCAAGCATCTATAATATTTAAATGCCAATTGAATACCCATCTCTGACAGGACTAAACAAAAAAAGGGGCTACAAAGGAAGGACCATTTTGTATTTGTATGTACAGAATAGTTAGGATAAATATACAGATACTTTCACTTAACTCAATGAGAAGAAAGATTTGTACTAATAGTGTTTGGACAGGATATCCTGTCTGCTTCTTGTACTATGGATAACCACTAAGAAGATAACAATGTACAATGTATTGCTGAAACTGTCCTATTAATCAGCTTCGAAACTATCTCATTGACATTTGTTTCTCAATAAAAAAAATAAATGTATTTTATCACTATATATTTCTTTTAAAGACATATTTTCTTGCATCCCACAGGTTCTGGCAAGCTCTATTTCTATTTTCATTTGATCACAAATATTGTTTAATTTCTTCTATAATTTCATCCATGATCCATTCATTGTTTAGGAAGGTATTATTTAGTTTCCATGTGTTTATAGTTTTTGCTCTTTCTTTTGTCAGTAATTTCCAGTTCTATTACACTATGGTCAGATAAAATGCATGGATGATTTTGATTTTGATTGCTTTGAATTTAATTAAGTTGTTGTATGTGCCAGCACATGATTAATTTTGGAGAATGCCCCATGTGCAGTGGAGAAGAATATGTATTCTAATGTTGTTGGGTGGAACACTCTGTAACAGTCTACTAAATCAATTTCTTCACCAAAAAAAATGACTGGGCATGGTGAGGTGCACCTGTAATTCTAGCACTTGGGAGGCTGAAAACAAGAAAATCACTGTGAGTCCGATCTATATAGTGAGACCCTGTAGACCCTGTATTAAATACATAAAAAAAAAAATCTAGATTATATTAAATCTGTCACCTTAAATCCTTTGTAGATCAGGCAAAATACAAGTAAATTAATAATCTGGAAAATATTTGCACTAAATGATACATTAGAAAGATAATAGTGAAAGAATAAAAGCAAACAAATGTCAGGAAAAATAATTTGCTGAGAAAGCTGCCTACAGAGATAATTAGTCTACAAGCCAACACAACAAATGCTATAAGCTCTGCTGCTAGCTACCAGATGGAAGACTATGCCATGTGGCTTCAATTCTAGTTTTCACATGATTACCAGAGCCCTACAGAATCCCACTGTAGATTCTTAAATAAATCTATGATGGCTCCTAAGGGAACTTTATGCACCGTGAATTCAGGGTCTGAAGGGCTACTGAACTCCTGTGGTGCTGCAGACCAGATGAGATATTTGTCATCATTTCTCTCCATTCCTGCTGACAGAGCATCTTTTCTACAGCCTGCATGAGAACGATCAGCCATTCTAGTTGGATCACTACTCAGGTTTCCTGAGATGTACATGAAACTTTATATGCTATAACTCAGAAGAGTCCAAAGCAAACTGCAACAGAGTAGTCACTCTACGTTGCACACCAACTGAGAAATTTACTCTTTTCCTATAACTTGTTTGAAATTAATAGTTAGAATCCTCCCTATAACCTTAGACGTGTTCTGAAACACCAGATAAATTATGATCTGTCTTGTATCTGAGATTCTTTACTATAAAGTTAAATGATGTACCCTCCTATCTACAAGTGAGAAATTGATAGCACACTCAGTTAACGTCAGAGTCTATCACATATGTTGTAATACTGAGCTGGTAAGAATTTTATTCTGCTCCATATAACAATACATGTGGTAGCAACTTGTCTATCAACAATTTTTGTCAAAGAATAGGTATTAAACATTTCTATTCATCACTTTCATTTTCTATATGACCTTCAAAAATTTTTAGTGAGATTTCCCTCCAAAATAACAAGCTTGATTTTCAGTAATGTAAGACTATTTGCTAATTTGAAATTTCATTTTTATAATATTCAATAATTCTAATTGGAAACACTATACTCTTTTTCTAAATGTTTTATATTTTTCAGTAATGCTTTCTAATTTTCTTTTTGAAAGGACACATTCTATATATTTGTTAAAGTTATTGTTGGGTTTTTTTTTTTTGTAGCTTTTGTACAGTAATGCCTTTCTTTAAATATGTAACAATACTGTTTTTCAATTATCAGTACAACCAGTACAATTATCAGTACAATCAGTTAATGATCTCCTAAGAAACAATTTTTTTCATTTATAGCTCAAATCTGTAATCCACTAGAATAGCAATAAATGTAGGTAATAGTAAATTGCGATTTGTGTCTCGGGTTTTATTAATTAACCAGAACTTTCAATGTTCATGTTAACAATGGGTATTTGTATTATGACGCTGAATTTCCTGAAAATATCTATTGAATCTAACAACTGTATGTGATGTACATGAAAAAGCATTCATTTTGCCATATTATTTCCAAGAATGTTTCAAAAGAAGGGGAGCTGAGGTTTAACTATTAGTCATGCTAATTATTGTGTCAAGGAGCTTATTTGGGGGAGATAATGAACAATTAAACAGTAATACACATTCTATCAGCATTTACTTTATACTTAGTGTGAAAAGTAATTTCATTAAGTGTTTATATTTATTAACCATTTCTCATAGCATCCTGTATGGAAAATACTCTTATTATCTTTCTTTTTAGATGAGGAAATGCAAGAACATAGTGCTGTTAACATGCCGAAGGCCACATAACCAGGATTTAAAAATCAGGTCATTTAGCTCAAAGCTTGAGCTCAAGCTCTCAGCCACTAACTACTAGATGACACTGCCCAAATGAAAACAAGAAGGTAATTATCAGATGTCAGTAGTTAATAAGAAAATAAACAGGGTGAATTGATTGTGACTTGTGAGGGAAGCAACTCCATCAGATAGAACAGTCAGGCAAAGTGTCTTTGAAAGGGTCATAGCTGAAGTAAAAGCTAGGAGGGTATAAGTGAACTAGGAAGGCAAGTGTACAAACCAAAGTTGAAGAGGTAGGTGAGGGAGGGATTACAGGCCACATCAGAGAGTTTGGGTTTTATGTAAGAGACCACACAGACTATACTGTTTGAACACTTTAAGGTGATTACTTTAAAAGTAAGCCAATAAGTATATTATATATACAAAACAAGAAAGAGGAATTGGTTGAATAACTATTATATTCCAAAAAGAGGACTACTTTTCTTTTCAAAGGATCACTATTTGCTGATATAGAGTAATCATCAGGACAAATTAAATTCCCAAAGTAAGATGGAAAACAGTATATTTAGCATATAAAAGGAATCTGTGCTACATAAATCATATATATACCAATTTATACACATAGATGTGCAGATGGACATATACATACCTAGCTCAATGTTCTTTCTATATATTCAAAACTAAATTTAAAATGCTAAGAAAGCAAATCCTAATACCAAAAAATATATATCTTGCAATATCAAATTGCTAACATAGATAAAAGAGAAGAAATAGCTTTCAAATGACTCATAATCAGTAAACTGACCACATGCTTAGTGGATATAGTCTGAGGACAAAAGAATGAAAAAGTAGTATCTAATATCATTCAGCTGTTTTACAATTGATAACAACATTGGTATATTGTTCACCTGAAACAATTTTACATGTACTGAGGGATAAAAGAAAAATGACATTAAAAATAAAGTTTTCAATGTGAGAGAAAAAAATAACAAAATCAAGTAAGTTAATGGGAATGGGAGGCTCCTGTCAATGTTTCCTTTCAGTTGGAAAGATCAACATGAACTCACTAAGTAGACCCTTCCTAAATTCTATCCATGGAGAAGGCTTAGCAGCAGTGATGTGTCAGTTACAATAGAAACTTCTGGTCTCAGCTCTAGTTTTCTAAACATTTCCTACTGAAATAATCTGGACTCCTTGGAGAAATGCCCAGCTGTAACAGTGTGGCAAGCAAAGAGACCAGGCCTGGTGGGCCATGCCACAGGGTCCTGTAAGCCAGAACCGCCTAAAGCTATGTTTGGGACAATTAAAGTACCACAAAGAGTAACTACTTGATTATAAAACGTCGTGTAAGTCCTCAAGTTCATAGCAACATTCTTCAAAAGAGAGGAAGAAAAGAAGTGACAATTTTCAGTATAAGTAAAACTAGAAAATTCAAAAAAACTGCAGCTGTGTCTTATACTGAACTGGGCTCCTTGTCAGAAAAGCATAGATATATGCTTTGCATCAATTAGAAACATTATGACTTGAATTATTGACTAGAATTATACATTGACCTTCACAATTAATTGGTAACTTGATGGAAATATGTTTATAATTATAATCCTCCAACCAAACACTCATATGCAATAAAATCTCATTTATTTGGCATAGAGCAGCCTATGTACTACTGACTTTCCTGAGTATTAAGTTGCTGAATTCTGCTTATTGGTTTCTTAAGTTTAGCTCAAGAAAGTTGACTATCTTTCCCTACTACAGTAAAGAATATTTACAATTATTTTTCCTAAATAGTGAAACAAGACCCAAGTCAGAGCTGCAATAAAGCACAAGATTAAGACGGTGGAGGATATTGCTAGCAAGGGGTCTAGCAAATACTGCTAATTTATACAAGCTCCCTTGCTTCTACTTCATGGCATGATCCTGCTCCCAATATCCTTCTAAAAACATATTAAATAGATCAGAATTTCACATCCAAACTCGAATGAAAATGGGAGGTGAAAGTGTTCTCTTGCCAGTCTGTATCCTAATCTGATGCTAAAATAACAGATTATTCATCAAAAGACAAAGCCGTCAGTGGTATCTAAGCTTTCAAAGGAAGATTAAGCTATGCTCTACAGTTTTGGAGCTGCTGTTATTAATATTACAGTTGGTACTCTTGCTGTGGTAGAGTAGTGGGAGAAGCTCTGGCATCCATGATTAAACAATGTTTTCTATCAACATACTGCTTTCATTGCACTGGATATTTAAACTAATAAACTTATCCATTTAACTATACTTAGAATTGAAAATGTAGTAACAATTTCAAATACAAACAAATATTTTATACTAATTTTCTTCATTTTGAACTTCTTTCCTATTTATAGGCACCAAAATGAACTTTGCTTGTAGGCACTGTCACCTCCTCTGCCCCTCATACCTTTCTATGTAATATCACCAGCTACCTTTTGAGAAGCAGAATCATAAATGCTAACAGAAGCCTTCTTTGGGGAAGGTCAAGTTTGGTTTTAATAGCTATGCATTTACAAACCTACTTGTGTAAAGAAAAATGAATGCAGAGGGAGAAGGAAAGCTGTGAAGGTGAGGTCCACCAAGCATGCTGGGTTAGAGACAATAAATGGTAACAATGGAATCTAAAGATTCAAGGTCAGCGAAGACTCAGGGCATAGGAGAACCTGTACTGCAATATCATGGGACTCAGGTGAGCTCCAAATTTTCTGAGCAAGGAGATTGTGGAGCCACAGAGGAAAGAGATTGAAGTTCTATAGTGTGCCTGGGGAGAGTCACATGAAGAGAAATCTTTTTCTCAGGCTCTCGCAGAGAGCATTCTGGTCAAGCA
>PVKA01011160.1:0-61934 GCA_004027165.1 Ctenomys sociabilis | reverse complement strand
AGTAACATACAACAGTACATATGGTAAAGATTTTTAAAACAAGAATGGAAAATTAACAATGGTTGCTATATTACATACTTTTAGCATCAAATGTGTTGCTCAGATTAATTGACATAAGTATGCAAGATTGGATAAATAATTGAGTATCAAAGCTTGCTTTCAATAAACCTTAACTATTTTCTTGTCCTTTTTGTTTTAAGAAATATCTTAAAGGGAGTATAACAATTGATAAAACTTTTGAAATGGTACACATTTAGAAGAACAAGGTGAGAGGTATTCAACTGGTTTTTACATTACACATTGATTGCTGTCTTTAATGTTTTAAAGTTTTTAGTGAGGATTTATTCTTTATTTATATGAGGTATATACTAATGAGTGGCAATTATAGTCATATAACAATTTCCATATTTAGCTTTTTAAGGGAGGTGAAGATCATTTTTTGAAATTGTCACAGTATTTTACAATATTAGCAATTGTGTGTGAGGGTTCAAATGTCACCAATTCCTTACCAACACTTGCTGTTTTGCGTATTTTTTTCTTATGATTGTCATTATAGTGACTAGTCAAAGTATCTTTTTGTAGTAATGAAATTGCTTTTTTTTGAAATTGTATTTAGGGCAGGGACTACAGGATCTACAGGGTCTCACTACATAGATTGGACTCAGTGATTCTCCTGTTTTTTTGTTTGTCTTTCTGAGACAGGGTCTCACTATGCAGTTCAGGCTGGCCTTTAGCTCACTTTGTAGCTCAGGCTGGTGTCAAACTCACCACAATCCTCCTGCCTCAGCCTCTCAAGTGCTAGGATTGCAGGCCTGCACCACCATGCCTGGCTGTGATTCTCCTGTTTTCAGCCTCTCTAATGCAGGTATTACAGCAGCACAGTACCACACCCAGTATCAGTCGCCCTCTCGGTGTACCCAGAGAGTGGGGCCAGATCAAATCCTGGACTGTGCCCTCTGCCCAAGCCAGTGCTTCAGTGTGCTGAGCTATCAGGCTGGCCATGACATTTCTTTTGAAAAAGCATTTTTTTTCTGTATTTCAAGGAAGAAAACACAGGGTCTCACTACTAGATGGGACTCCTAGTGATTCTCCTCTTATAACCTCCCAAGAGATGGGATTAGAGGTAACCCACCACGCCCAGTCTTAATTGCTTCTCAGCATGCCCCAGGGGCAGGGCCTGTAGGGCAGGCCCAGGGATCAAACACCTGGCCCCTGTGCCTGCTTACAGGGGGCATAAACATTTTTATGAAAATAAAATTTGAAAGTGCTTTTTCTTTCATAGTTCATGCTTTTTTGTTATATTTAATAAATCTTTGACAAAGCCACTTTCACTAGGATTTTTCTCATTTTTCCCTGGAAGCTTTATGGTTCCTCCCCTCAGCCCATTGTCAGTTAACCTGGTGTGAGGGGTATGGTAAGGCTGTAGGCCCACTATTTTTGCACACAGCTATCCATTTGCCCAAGTCATTTATTTAAAATATCATTTTCTCTCTGTTCTACTTACTTCTTACTGGTTGCTGGGCCAAATACCTGCCCCTCAACATGAAGGAAGAGAAGGTTTATTTAGCACACAGTTACTGGAGGGTATTGTGCTGAATCCAAGGAAAAGAAGAGCAGTACATGCAGCAGAAAACAATGAAGAGTAGAGGAGGAGTAGCCGCTGCAGCGTCCAAACGCTTCTCTCTTCCTTCTGCCCTGACTGCGAAGGCCAGTGCTCCAGAGCGAAGATCAGTGTTCCCCTGAAGTGATGTAGCTTTCTGCTGCTGCAAACTGCGACTTCTCAGGGGAAGTGGGAAGTGGCCCAGGGCTGCAGGAAGCCTTTCTCAATTCCTGGGCCCCACCCACCTGCAGGCCTGGGCCCCCATGCTGAGAAGAGATCCAGGTGCTGAGCAGTGTTGTGAGTGTTGCAACTCATTCAGTCTCCTAAGAGAAAGCATATGCGAAGTTGGTGGCTTTCCAGTTCTTAGTGCAAAAGAGATACAGGCACATGTTTTCTCTCCGATTCTTTCCTATGGGAACTGAGGGTATTTCACCTAGTATGTCTGCAGGTTTCTTGAAGATGTGATTTCTTGTGCTCCACGATGTTTGTTTCTAAGACTGAGTTCTGAATAGAGAACAGCCAGCTGAGCTCCAGCTTCATTGGGAAGCAGGGCACTGAAATGCCTGTTTCCTCATATAGCAAAATATAGCAATTTGCCTAATGTGTCACCAAGATAGGTCAAGACTTATATACCGAAAGATGTAGCTTATATTTCTGATGAGATCAGTGAAGTCCCCTCAGGGTTTATCTTGTAATCCTGTACCTTACTCTGTAGATCCTTTGTGTCATCTATGTGGGTGAGTCACGGCCAGTGCTTGACCAGTTTGCTTTCTGTGAGAGCCTGAGAGAAAGCTTTCTCTCCATGTGACTCTCCCCAGGCACACTATACATCATCAGTCTCTTTCCTCTGTGGCTCCATAATCTCCTTGATCAGAAAATTTGGGGCACAACTGAGTTTCATGATGTTACAGTACAGGTTCTCCTATGTCCTGAGTCTTCGTTGACCTTGAAAGGCTAGGGCCAAAATGTTGGTTGGCCTTGCAGCTCTTCTATTTCTCCAATTTTGATCTGTGAAGGTAGGTAGTTAACCATCCAGAGGAAAAGCTGATTATTACCCTGCAGCATATGCCGTTCAGTTTGCCCTATCTGACTCAATTCTTTTTAGTTGTTGTACATTTCTATTTGTATTTCTTCTTTTGACTTCTTATACTTGGAAGACTATATGATATTTGCACATGTGTGTCTGGTTTATTTCACTTATGAGTATATGTTCAAGTGGCATCCACTTCAATATAAATGCTTCCAGTTTATCATTCTTTATACCTGAGTAATACTCCACTGTATAGAAATACCACATCTTTTCCACCATTCCATGTGCCGGCCTTCTTGGTTGTTTCCAAGAATTTGCTGTCACAAATTGTGCTGCTATAAACATAGGTGCACATATATCACTAGGATATAATATTTTCAGTTCCTCTGGGAAAATTCCTAGTAGGGGTATAGCCAGCTTGAATGGGATTTCCAGTCCTACTCTTTTGAGGAGTCTCCACACTGACCTCCACAATGGTCGTACCAGTCTACATTCCCACCAGCAGTGGAGGACTGTTCCCTTTTCCCCACAACCTCTCCAACATTTGTTGTTGGTTGATTTCCTTATGATAGCCATTCTTTCTGGAGTGAGATGGTATCTCAGTGTTGTCTTTATTTGATTTCACGGATGGCTATTGATGTGGAGCATTTTTTCATATATTTATTCACTTTCTAAATTTCGTCCTGTGAAAGTGTGTATTCATCTCAGATGCCCATTTCTGAACTGGGTCTTTAAATTTGAGGGCCCTGTTATATCTTAGTTCTTTATATATTCTAGAGAACAGACCTTTGTTTGAGTGCTTGTTAGTTAGGTTTTTTTAAAATTTGTGGGTTGTCTTTTCACTTTGTTGACAGTTTCTTTCAACGTGCAGAAACTCCTCAAAAAGAGTTGATCCCAGTTATTGATTCTTTCAGGTGTTTCCCGTGTGAATAGATGTTTGTTCATGAATTCTGTACCTGCCCCTATGTCTTTAAGAGTTCCTCCTACTTTCTCTTTCAGGAGATTGAGTGTTTCTGTTTTAATGTTTAGACCTTTAATCCATTTTGACTTTAGTTTAGTGCATGGAGACAGACATGGGTCAAGTTTTAGTGTGCAACATTAGAAAGCCAATTTTTCCAGCACCATTTGTCAAACAGGCTTTCTTCCAGTAAGCTTGTTTGGCCCCGTTGTCACAGATCAGGTGGCTGAGTGTGTTTGTAGATGCCTGTGTGTCTTCTAATCCATTCCATTGATCCTCAGGTCTATTTTGTTGCCAATACCATGTTGATTTTATCACAGTGTCTTTGTAGTATAATTTCAAGTCAGGAATTGTGATGCCTCCTGCCTTGTCTTTAATAGCCAAGATTGCCTTTGCTATTCTAGGTCATTTGTGGTTCCAAATTAATTTTTGGAATGATTTTCTATGTCTGTGAGGTATTTTGGTGGCAGTGTTTTAGGGATTGCATTGAATCTGTGTATGGCCATCTTCATGATGTTGGATCTTCCTATCCAGGAGCAGGGAATATCTTTCCATTTTTTTTGAAATCCTCTATGATCTCTTTTCTTAGGGTTCTGTAATTTTCCATGAAGTCATTTTGACTTCCTTGGTTAAGTGAATTCCAAGATATTTCATTTTCCATGGTGCTATTGTAAAAGGTAATCTTTCTGTAGTTTCCCTCTCAGTATGTTTGTTATCTGTTTAGAGGAATGCTATTGACTTTTGAATATTGACTTTGTATCCTGCTATGCTACTGATTTTGTGTATAAATTCTAGGAGCTTCTTGGTGGAGTTTTTTGGGTCTTCCAAGTAAAGTATCATGTCATCTGCAAATAGTTATAATTTCTTATTCTCCTATTCTTATTCCTTTTATTTTGCCCTTTTGTCTACTAGCTGTTGCTGGTGATTCCAAAAGTATATTGAATAGGAAGGGTGATAGAGGACAACATTGTCTTGTACCAGATCTAAGAGGAAAAGACTTCAGTTTTTCCCCATTTGGAATTATATTAGCTGTTGTCATAGATGGATTTTATTAAATTGAGGCAGAGGCCTTCTCTTCCAATTTTCTGTAGGACTTTGAACATGAATGAGTGTTGGACATTGTCAAAAGCTTTTTTCTACATCAATTTAGAGGACCATGTGGTTTTTAGATTTCAGTTTATTAATATAGTGTATTACATTTATAGATTTTTGAATATTGAACCATCCTTGCATCCCTGGGCTGAATCCTATCTGGTCATGGCGTATGATATTCTTGATGATTTACTGTATTGTTTGGTAGGATTTTATTGAGGATTTTTGCACCTATGTTTATGAGGGAAATTGGCCTGTAGTTCTCCTTTTTAGTTGTTTCTTTCCCTGGTTTTGGAATGAGTATTATACTTGCCTCCAGAAATGATTTTGGGAAGACTGTTTCCTTTTCAACTTCATTAAGAATTTGTGGAGTGCGGGGATTATACCTTTTATAAATTTCTTATAGAATTTAACTGTGAACCCATCAGGACCTGGACTTTTCTTTGTTGGTAAGCTCTTTATTACTTTTTGTATTTCATTGGCTGTTATTGACATATTGAGAGTTCTTCTATCTTCTTGATTCATTTTTGGTAATTTGTACCTTTCGAGGGATCTATCCATTTCTTCTGTGTCTTCTATTTGGTGAGCGTAAAGATTCTCAAAGTAACTATTGATAATCTTCTGAATTTTCACTGGGTCTGTTGATTTCACCTTTTTCATTCCTTATTGCTTCTATGTGAATTTTTTCTTTCCTCTTCTTGATGACATTAGTGAGGGACTTATCGATTTTGTTTAGTCTTTCAAAGAACCATCTTTTGATTTGTGGATTCTTTGAACTGTTTTCTTCATCTCAATTGAATAGATTTCTGCTCTAAACTTTATAATTTCTTCCTGTCTTTGGCTCAGGGTTTGCTTTGCCTTCCTTTTCTAGATATTGGAGGTGTAACAGGGTGTTTAATTTTTCCCATTCTGTTTTCCTAGTGTGTGAGTTCATAGCTATGATTTTCTCTCTGAAATTGCTTTCATCCCATCCCATAAATTCTGGTAAGTTGTGGTTGAATTTTCATTGAATTGTAGATATTGTTAAATTTCTTGTTTAATTTCTTCTGTGAATGATTGATTGCTGCATAGGGTGTTGTATAATTGCCAAGTATTTAGCAGGTTTTTCTGGTTGCTTTTATGTTTATTTTCAGTTTCATTGTGCTGTGGTTGGATAGTATGCATGGCATAATTTATGTTTTCTTGCATATACTTCAGTATAACCTATGGACTAGTGTGTGTTCTATTTTAGAAAATGACCCATGTGCAGCTGAAAAAATTGTTTATTCAGCTGTGGTTGGATGGAACCCTCTGTATATGCCCACCAGGTCCATTTTTTTCCAAGCTCTGTTTCAGTTTTGCTACATCCTTGCTAATTTTTTTTCCGGTTGACCCATCTTTTTGAGATAAGGGGGTGTTAAGGTCTCCTGTTAAGATTGTGGTCTTGGATATTAGATTTTTCATGTCCATTAAGGTTTGTGTTATAAGTTGGGTGCTCCTGTGTTTGGTGCATAGATATTTATGAGTGTTACCTCTTTCTCTTGAATTTTTCCCCTGACTAATATACAGTGGCCTTCTTTATTTCATTTGATCCTTCTTGGTTTGAAATTGAGACTGTCTGAGAACAGAATTGCTACTCCTGCTTTTTTCTGAGGTGCTAGGGCATCCATCCTTTTATTTTTAGCCTATGAAGTCTTTTTAATTTAAGTGTGTTTCTTGTATACAGTGTATTATTGGGTTTTGTTTTCTAATCCACTGTGCTAGTCTATTTCTCTTAATTGGTGCATTGAGTCCATTTACACTGATGGTTATAACTGAAATGTGTTGACTTATGATTGTCATGATATTTACCTTCTATTGTTTAATTCTTTCTGTCCTGTGTTTAATTATTTGCCCTGTTTCATGGGTTCCTTCTATTCTCATTCATGAAGTTCTGCTCATCATGGTCTCTATCTAGGACATCATTCAGTAGCTTGTGTAGGGATGGCTTTGTCATCTTGAAATTCTTTAGTTGTTCTTTTTTCATGGAAGTATTTCACTTCTCCATCAAACTTGAAAGAGAATTTTGCAGTGTATAGTAGTCTTGGATGGAATTTGTTTTCATACAGGACTTGAACTCTGCTCCATGCTCTCCTTGCATTCATAGTTTGTATAGAGAGGTTGGCTGTAATTCTAATGTGTTTTCCTTTAAATGTGATTTGCTTTTTTTCTCTGCCAGTTTTCACTGTACTATTCTTGTGTTGTATTTCTGGTATTTTGATTATTATATGTCTCGGTGTGTTTTTAGTTGTGTTGAAGTTATTTGGTGTTCTGTGTGCTTTGGTTACCTGAATGTTGGATTGTTTCCTCATATTTGGGAAGTTTTCTGTGATTACTTCTGCCTATGTTCTTTTTATATCATTTGTATTGACTCCTTCATTCTCACTACTGTCAATTAATCTCACATTGTTCATCTTCCATTTGATGGATTATTTTTTCCTGCATTCTTGTTGTTTTTAAGAGATTGTTTCTCACCTTTTCACTAACTGCAGCAGCATCTTCAAGATCTGAAACTCTGTCTTTGCTTTCATTCAAATGGGCTTGTCGACTTATGATTGAGATTTTAAGTTCTTTTATAACTCTTTGACTCTGTTTCATGCAATCTATTTCTTTTCTGTATTGCTCACTCCAGAAATCTGTCATATTTCTGATCTCTTCTTTTTTTTTTTTTTTTTAATCAATGTCTCCTTTAGAGGTAGCCATTAATTGTTTCACTGCAGTTTTTTCCAAGTTGGGCTTCCTCCATATATTTCCAGAATTCATTCTCTACTTCAGATGCTATGATTTCAAAGATTTCTTTTCTTTATTTCAGAAATTAATTCTGCTTTGAGTTCCTCATGACCTTTCTGCTGTTAATTCATACATTTCAGCTTGAATGTTCTTTGCACTTGTTCTTTGTGGGCATTGGGTTTCCCCCTTACATTTCTGGATTTGATTCATTACTTCAGATGCTATGTATTCAAAAATTTCTTGTTTATTTCAGGCATTAATTCTGGTCTGAGTTCCTCTATACCTTAATTCTGTTTTTTCTTTGCTTCCACCTCTGTTACTTCATCCAATTCATCTGAGCTAGTGTCCTCTGCACTTATTGGTGGACCAGAGGTCTGAGATTGCCTTTTTCTCCTTATCTTTGTCATTTTGTATAGCACTGATCTCTGATCTTTGGTGTAGAGCTTTGGTGTAGTTACAACCTTGGCACTTAATGAGATTTGGGTGCCAGTCTATTGAGTTTGAGATTATCCAGTTATGCCTGTCCTGGATCTAGCTGGATTATGTTCAGTTCCTTTTTGTTGCAGCCCTTCTGGTATAACTTTGAGTCTGTGGTTCCCCTCTGGCCCAGGGAGCACTGGGGAGCACAGAAGCTCTCCCACACACTCAACAGTCCAGGGGCGGGTGGATCAGGTGCTTGGCAGGCTTGGAGGCAGGGGCTCTGGGGAGTTGCAGGGCGGGATGCTCCCTGGCCCAGGGAGCACTGGGGTGGATTGCCTAGGGAGTCTCAGAATGTCTCACTGGCTTGGAGGTCTTGGAGGCAGTGGCTCTGTATGGACTTGGCCACCGGAGAAGTGCCTGGAAGCCGATAGTTCTCCCACACACTCAGCAGGCTGGGCATAGGTGGATTGGGTGCCGAAAGCGTCACAATACTTCTCACTCACATGGCAGGCTTGGGGTCAGGGGCTCTGGGGAGTTGCGTTGCAGGATAGGTTGGGATGGATTGCCTAGAGAGTCTTGGAACCCACAGCTTTTCATGATAGGCCTATTACAATCTTGGGAATAGGGTTGCTGTATGCTGGTCTTACAGCAGTTCTTAGCCTTGCCTATCTTAGGTAGTCATGCTGTGCATTTTTATTGGTGTACCATGTTTAATTTATCCCTGATGCCTTAAATTTGGAGTTTTTCTGAGGAATGGAACAGTAATAGAGCATCAATTTATTACAGTACATTTTAAGCCTTAAAAAATATGAATGAGTGTTCTATCATGCACATTTAACTCTGTCCTTTAAATAATCATGGCCCTGTGAAAAAGAATGCTAAGGGCAGGAGAGATAGCTCAGAGGCACCTGCCTTGCAAGCACAAGCACCCTAGTTTGATCAGCGGTACACATGCCATGCTGGCCTCATCTGTGGCATGCAGAGACCAGGCATGGTGGCGCATACCTGTAATCCTAGTGCTGGGAAAGCTAAAACAGGATTATCACTATGAGTCTGAGCTGCATAGTGTGATCCTGTACCAAATCCGTAACATTAAAAAAAAAACTAGACAATGAAGTGATTGTTATATGTCATAATTTGTGCTATTGTGTCATTGTAGTACATAATTGTTATATTTCTTACAGGAAGTGGTATGGGCACAGAGCACATCTTGACTCCATGTTTTGAATCCCCTTTCTCTCCCTTTTCTTCCTCATCCATCTCTTGATTCATTTTCATTTGAGAAGATGTATATCTCTGTCTCCTGTTAACTATCTTTTATTTTTACTCTTTATTAATATTTGAGGGTTATCACTGAAGGGAAATGATGCAACACTTCACTTCGTGTGTCTGTTTCATTTCAGTTATCATTGTGGTCTCAAGGTACACCCCTTTCCCTAAAAATGATTCAACTTTATTCTCTTTATGGCAAAATAGGACTCAACTGTGTGTAAATATCATATTTTCTTTTCCTGTTCATCTGTTGATGCATATATAGGTTGTTTCCAACATTTAAGTATTATGAATTGTTATGCAATCAATAGAAGCAAACATGTGCCACCAAACTACAGTGTCTTTAAATATTTCAAAAAGATATTAAAGGGAGTGGCTGAGGCAAATGGAATCTCTAATTAATTACTTTAAAGAGAATAGACAAATAATAGATAAGACATTGCAAATGATATGCAACTTCAGAAAAAAAACAAGATGATAGGAATTCAACAGTGCTTGTCATATTGCACAATGTTGTCTTCAGTGTAGTTGCTCAGATTACCAGATTTAAGAATGTAAAAATGGTCAAAGTAAAAATTTTAAGTATTAACTATTACCTTAAAAAAACTGATAAAAATTAGTAGCACCATTATCTTAGCTATACTAGATGCACACATATATAATTTTCCCTTCCTTTATTCCTGCATTTTCTTTTATTCCTCATCCCAGTTGCTTATTCCTTTTGCTCAGTTTCTTTCCCTTTCACTATATCTATTTAGCTTTCAGATTTTATTTTTTTTACTCTTTCACATTCTTACGCTCTGGAGACAACATGTGTTTACACAAGTTGGGCTAATTCATAACCTTTATATGTATATCCTGTGGTTGTGTATTTTTATCTATAAAAGCTCCAGGTTTATCTTTCTTTGTAGATGAATAATATTCCATTGGATAAAAATTCACATATTTTTTATCCATTCATCAGTTGACGAGTATCTCTATTGTTTCCAAGATTTAGCTATGACAAATTTTACTGTTATAAACAGAGGAGTACATGTATCACTGTGGTATAATGTTAAATTTATATGGAAAAATATACAGCAGAGCAATTGCTGGCTTGAATGGGAACTCCAATCCTAGCTTTTCAAGAATCTCCATACTGATTTCCACAATGCTTGTACCAGCCTACCCTCCCACCAACAGTGGGAAAGGGTTCCTTTTTCCTCACTGCCCCTCCAGCATTTGTTATTGGTTGACTTCTTGAGGTTAGCCATTCTTTCCGGTGTAAGATAGTATCTCAGTGTTGTTTAAATTGAATCTCTTGAATGACCAATGATGTTGAACATTTTTTCATACATCGATTTGCCATTTGTATCTCTTCATTTGTGAGGTGTATATTCATCTCAGATGCCCATTTTGGGTCTTTGAACTTTGGAGGCCTGATTTTTAAAAATTCTTTGTATGTTCTAGATAGCAGTACCTTGTTTGATGGACAGTCTAATTGGCTCCTACTTCATGTGTTTTCTTTTTACTCTGTTGCTTACTTCTTTTGAGGTGCAGAAACTTTTTACAAATATGAGATCCCAGTTGACAATTCTTTGAAGTATTTCCCATGCAGTTTGATTTTTGTTCAAGAACCCTTTACCTACCCTTATGTCCCTATAGGTTCTACCTACTTTCTGTTCCAGAGGATTTAGTGTTTCAATTTTAATATTTAAATCTTTGATTCATTTTTACTTCAGTTTCTTACATCATGGTAAGAATGGGTCTACTATAAGCCTTCAGCTTAAATTATTGTGATGTTTCCTGCCTTTCCTCTGTTGCTCAGGATTGATTTTTCTATTTTAGGTCTTGTCTGGTTCCAGATGAATTTTAGGAATGCTTTTCTACATCTGTGAAGTACACTAATGGTATTTTAATTAGTATTGCATTGAATCTGTGTAACAGTTTTGGGAGTATGGTCATTTTCACAATGTTGGTTCTTCCTATCAAGGAATGTTTCTATTTTCTGAAATCCTATTTGATCCCTATTTTCAGAGTACTATAATTATTTGCTGTATAAATCTTTTACATCCTCTGGGAGACTGGTATCTAAGTATTTCATTTTTGTAAAAGGTGTCATTTTTATAATTTTTCTCTTGGTATATTCATTTTTGTGTATAGAAATGCTATTGATGCTTGAGTGCTAACTTTATATGCTGCTAGGCTAGTCAATTATTAAATCTACAAGTCTCCTAGTGGAGTTTCTGGGGTATTCTATATACAATATCATGTCATCAGCAAATACGGATAATTTTACTTCTTCTTTTGCAATCATCATTATTCCTTTTATTTCTTTTTTTTGTGTAATTATTCTGGCTAATGTTTCCAGAATTATATTGAACAGGAGTCACAACAGTGTACTCATTATCTTGTTTCTGATTTTATTTATTTATTTAATTTTAATTTCTCAGTTTTTTAAAAATTAATTTTATTGAGAAAGAAATAGCACTGAGACAGTTTCAAAACCAATTAGTAGGACATTTACAATAATTAATACAGGGACTGTGCACTGCCTGCACCCTTGGGGGCAAAGCTGCCCTGGCGGGTGGTGCATGGCTGTGGAGGGCCTTGCGTGGGGCGGCGGGGGCGCCGCGGGCAGTGGGACCTGTCCAAGCCATCCTCTTTCACAGGGATCCCCATTCCATCCCAGGGCCCCAGACACAGTGCAGCTCGGCCAGTAACCAACAGAGGGGAACCACAGGAGCTGTAGCAAAAAGGAACTGAACACAACAGCTAGATACAGGCCAGGCATAACTGGTTAATCTCATACTTAATAGACTGGCACCCAAATCTCATTACACACTAAGGATATAGCTGTACCAAAGCTCTACAACAAAGGTCAGAGGTCAGTGCTATACAAAATGACAAGGACAAGGAAAAAAATGCAATCTCAGGCCTTGAGTCCACCAGTAAGTGCAGAGGACACTAGATCAGCTGAAATGAATGAATTAACAGATACAGAAGCAAAGGAACAACACCAAAAGGTACAGAAGAACTCAGACAAGAAGTAATTCCTGAAATAACAAAAGAAATATCAGAATACATAGCATCTGAAATAAAGAATCAAATGCAGAAACATCAGGGGGAAAACCAATGCTCACACAGAACAAGTGCAGAGAGCACCATTCCAGCTGAAACATATGAATTAACAGCATCTGAAGCAAAGAAAGAACAGCAGAAAGGTCACGAGGAATTCAAAGCAGAAATAATTTTGGAAATCAAAAGAGAATTCTTTGAAATCATAGCATCTGAAACACAGAAACAAATACGGAAATATAGAGGAAAACCAACCTGGAAGAAACTCTGCAGAAAAAGAATTAATAACTACCTCTAAAGACGACATACATAAGAAACATAGAGGAGATCAGAAATATGATGGATTCATTGAATAAGCAATACAGAAAAGAAGTAGAATGCATGATACAGAGTCAAAGAGATATAGAAAAACTAAAAATATCAATCACGAGTCTACAAAACCGTTTGAGTGAAAGCGAAGACAGAGTTTTGGATCTTGAAGATGCAGGTGCAGCTAATGAAAAGGTGAGAAAGGATCTCTTAAAAACAACAAGAATGCAGGAAAAATAATCCATCACCTGCAAGATGATGCCAGGACAAACGATGTAACATTAATTTCCATCAATGAGAATGAAGGAGTCAATACAAATGATATAAAAAGAATATGGGGAGAAGTAGTTGCAGAAAACTTCCCAAATATGAGGAAACCATCCAACATTTATACAGAACACCAAATAACTTCATCCCAAGTAAAAACACACTGAGACATATAATAGTCAAGGTCCAAGATATCCAACACAAAAATAGTATACTGAATGTTGCTAGAGAAAAGAAACAGATCACATTTAAAGGAAAACCCATTAGAATTACAGCTGACTTCTCTACACAAACCATGAAGGCAAGGAGAGCATGGAGCAAAGTTCTTCTAGTCCTCTATGAAAATAATTCCAGCCCAGGCTGGAATTTGATGGAGAAGCAAAATACCTGCACAACGAAGAACAACTAAAGAACTTGATGATGACAAAGCCATCTCTACACAGGCTGCTGAGGATGTTTTCAAGAGACCACAATGACCAGAACTCCATGAATGAGAACAGAAGGAACCCACTAAACAGGACAGACAATCAAACACAAGATAAAAGGAGTAAACAACAACAGGTAAATATCATGACAAACATAATTCAACACATTTCAATTATATCCATCAATGTAAATGGACTCAATCCAATTAAGAGAAATAGACTGTCACAGTGGATTAGGAAACAAAATCCAACAATGTGCTGTATACAAGAAACAAACTTGCCTCAAAAGGACATTAATAGGCTCAAAGTCAAAGGACGGAAAGCAATACTACATGCCCCAGCACCTCAGAAAAAAGCAGGAGTAGTAATTCTGTTCTCAGACAGTCTCAACTTCAAACAAAGAAGGGTCAAATGACACAAAGAAGGCCACTATATATTGATCAGGGGAAACATTCAAGAGCAAGAGGTAACACTCATAAATATCCATGCACCAAACACAGGAGCACCCAACTATGTAAGACAAATCTTAATGGACATGAAAAGCCTAATATCTAAGACCACAATCTTAAAACCCCCTTATCTCAAAAAGATAGATCAATGAGAAAAAATTAACAAGGAAGTAGCAAAACTGAACCAGAGCTTGGAACAAATGGACCTGGTGGACACACACAGAGTGTTCCACCAACCACAGCTGAATACACATTTTTTTCAGCTGCACACAAATCCACTATAGACCACATACTAGTCCAGATGTCATGTGTAAGTATATGCAAGAAAATAGAAATTATCCCATGCATATTGTCTGACCATAGTGCAATGAAACTGTAACCAAATGACAAAAGAAACTAGAAAAACCCACTGAATTCATGGACATTAAACAACTCCTTACTCAGCAATCAATGGGTCTCAGAAGAAATTAAAGAAGAAATTCAACAATATGTACAATTCAACAATAATTCAACCACAAATTTCCAGATTTTATGGGACGCGATGAAAGCAGTTCTTAGAGGGGAAATCATAGCTATGAACTCACACATTAGGAAAACAGAATGGGAACAAATAAACACCCTAATGTTGCACCTCCAACATTGAGAAAAAGAAGAGCAAATGGAATCAAGAGCGAAAAGATGGGAAGAAATCATAAAGATTAGAGTAGAAATTAATTCAATTGAGATGAAGAAAACACTCCAAAGAATCCACAAATCAAAAAGTTGGTTCTTTGAAAGACTCAATAATGTTGATAAGCCTCTAGCCAACCTCATCAAAAGGAGGAAAGAAAAAATTCAAATTTGCAATAAGGAATGAAAAGGGCGAAATCACCACAGACCCAGCGAAATTTTAAAAGATTAACAATAGTTACTTCAAGAATCTTTACAGAATAGAAGACACAGAAGAAATGGAGAGATTCCTTGAAAGGTACAAATTACCAAAACTGAATCAAGACATAACAACTCTCAATAAGCCAATAACAGCAAATGAAATACAAAACATAATCAAAGGCATACCGACAAAGGAAAGTTCAGGTCCTGATGGATTCCTGGTTGAATTCGACAAGAAATTTATAGTAGATATAATCCCTACATTCCTCAAACTCTTCAATGAAATTTAAAAGGGAGAAGTCTTCCCAATTTCATTTCTGGAGGCAAGTATTATACTGATTCCAAAACCAGGCAAAGACACAACCAAAAAGGAGAACTACAGGACAATCTCCCTCATGAACATAGATGCAAAATTACTCAATAAAATCCTAGCAAATAGAATACAGCAAATCATCAAGAAGATCATACATCATGACCAGGTAGGATTCATCCCAGAAATGCAAGGATGGTTCAATATTTGAAAATCTATAAATGTAATACACTATATTAGTAGACTGAAATCTAAAAACCACATGATCATCTCAATTGATGCAGAGAAAGCTTTTGACAAAGTCCAACACTCATTCATGTTCAAGGTCCTACAGAAAATTGGAATAGATGGACTCTACCTTAACTTCATAAAAGCAATCTATGACAACACAAAAGCTCATATAATCCTAAATGGGGAAAAACTGAAATCATTTACTCTTAAATCAGGTACAAGACAAGGATGTCCTCTATTACCCCTCCTATTCAATATAGTCTTAGAAGCATTAGCAACATCCATTAGAAAAGAGAGAGAAATAAAAGGAATAAGAATAGGTAAAGAAGTTAAACTATCACTATTTGTAGATAACATGATATTTTACTTGGAAAATCCCAAAAATTCCACCAAGAAACTACTAGAACTGATATGGAAATTCAGTAGCATAGCAGAATACAAAGTCAATACTCAAAAGTCAATACCATTCCTCTACACAGAGAACAAGCACACTGGAAAGGAAACAATAGAAACAATACCTTTTACAATAGCACCGTGGAAAATGAAATACCTTGGAATTCACTTAATCAAGGAAGAAGATCATTTTACAGAAAATTACAACACCCTTAGAAAGGAGATTATAGAGGATTTTAGAAAATGGAAAGAAAAAAAAAGAGAAGAAAATGGAAAGATATTCCACGTTCCTGGATAGGACAAACCAACATCAAGAAGATGGCCATACTTCCAAAATTGTTCTAGAGATTTAATGCAATCCCTATCAAACTTACACCAACATATCTCCCAGACCTAGAGAAATAGTTCCTAAAATTTATTTGGAGCCACAATCCAGAATAGCAAAGGCAATTTTGGCCAATAAAGACAAGACAGTAGGTATCACAATTCCTGACTTGAAATTATACTACAAAGCCACTGTGATAAAATCAACATGGTATTGGCAATAAAATAGACCTGAGGATCAATGGAATAGATTAGAACATACAGAGGCATCTATGAACACACTCATTTATCTGATCTTCGACAAAGGGGTCAATCAAGCTTACTGGAAAAAAGATAGCCTGTTTTACAAATGGTGATGAAAAATCTGGCTTTCTACATGCCAAATACTAAAACTTGATCCAGCTCTATCACCATGCACTAAGTTAAAGTCAAAATGGATTAAAGATCTAAACATTCAAACAGAAGCACTCAATTGCCTGGAAGAGAAAGTAGGAGGAACTCTTGAAGACACAGGGCTAGGTAAAGAGTTCAAGAACAAATCTATATTTGCATGGGAAACACTTGAAAGAATCAACTGGGATACACTCTTCTTGAGGAGCTTCTGCACATCAAAAAAACTGTCAACAAAGTGAAAAGAGCAAAGAAAAGACAACCCATAAATTTTGAAAAAATCCTAATAAGCAATCAGACAAAGGTCTGCTGTTTAAAATATATAAAGAACTAAGATATAGCAGGGCCCTCAAATTTAAAGACTCAATTCAGAAATGGGCATCTGAGAGGAATACACACTTCTCACAGGATGAAATTAAAGAAGGGAATAAATATATGAAAAAATGCTCCACTTCACTAGCCATCTGTGAAATGCAAATAAAAACAACACTGAGATACCATCTCATTTCAGAAAGAAGGGCCATCATAAGGAAATCAACCAACAAATAATGAAGAGATTGCGGGGAAAAGGGAAAACTTCTCCACTGCTGGTGGGAATGTAGACTGGTACAATTGTGGACATCTGTGTGGAGATTCCTCAAAAGAGTAGGACTGGAAATCCCATTTAAGCCAGCTATCCCCATACTGGGAATTTTTCCAGATGAATTGAAAACATTATATCATAGTGATATATGTGCACCTATGTTTATAGCAGCACAATTTGTGATAACAAAATCTTGGAAACAACCAAGATGTCTGTCACATGAGGAATGGTGGAAGAAGAGTGCTATTTTTGTATAAAGAATTATAAACTTTAAGCTTTTATATTGAAGTGGATGCCACTTGAACATATACTCATAAGTGAAATAAACCAGATGCACATGTGCAAATATCATATAGTCTCCCTAGTATAAAAATTGCAAAGAAGAAATACAAAAGGAAATGTAGAGCAACAACTAAAAAGAATTGAGTCAGATAGGGCAAACTGATCGGCATATGCTGCAGGTACTAATTAGCTTTTCTTGTGGATGGTTAACAACCTACGTTCACAGATCAAAATTGGAGAAATAGAAGAGCTGCAAGGCCAGCCAACATTTTGGCCCTAGCCTTTCAAGGTCAGCGAAGACTCAGGACATAGGAGAACCTGTACTGTAACATCATGAAACTCAGTTGTGCCCCAAATTTTCTGATCAAGGAGATTATGGAGCCACCGAGGAAAGAGACTGATGATGCATAGTGTGCCTGGGGAGAGTCACATGGAGAGAAAACTTTCTCTCAGGCTCTCACAGAGAGCAAACTGGTCAAGCATTGGCCGTGACTCATCCACATGGATGACACAGACAAAGGATCTACAGAGTAAGGTATAGGATTACAAGATAAACCCTGAGGGGACTTCACTGACCTCATCAGAAACAAAAGCTACATCTTTCGGTATATAGGTCTTGATCTATCTCTGTCTTATCCATCCCGCTTAAAAGTATAAAAATGAGTGATGTATAGCGGTGCCATAATAATAAGTTGAGCTGTAAGTGGCTACAGTGAACGACTTCTTCAGATAACTCACTATTACTGTGGAATGTGGACTGTGTTGGAGTGTGTCGCCGAGTTCAGGCACCTAAATTGGTTTAATGACAATGGAGTGCCCATCTTTGACAGGTCCAGACAAAAAAACGGGGGATATAGAAAGGAAGAATCATTATGTGTGTGTATCAACAGTACAGTTAGGACAAATATGCTGTGCTTCAGCATAATTCTATGAGAGGCAAGATTTGCACTAATAGTGGTTGGAGAAGATATTATGTTGGCTTCTAGTACTATGGACAAACATTAGGGAGAGAACAAAGTAGAAAGTATTAATTACTGTATATGTGATATAATTCAGCTATAAAAAATAAGACATGTATATAGCTACACTGTCTTAATTCACTTATTAGAGACATCTGCTAAAATAATGTCTGTAAGTATAATATCATATGTGCACATTGTACGTCACCAAAACATTACAAAAACATTTTGGAATGTATTGATTTATTAAAGCTGTCCTATTAATTTGTCTTGAGACTGTCTCATTGCTATTTGTTTTTTAATAATAATAATAATAATAAAAAGTAATAATTCCAATTACTGCCAGTCTTTTTTATGTTTTTTTTTTAAACCTCTCAGTATGGGAAACTGAAAAGTTGACACCCCTGAGGTTGCTCACAAAAGTTAATTTATTGGGATTAAATAGGCATCCAACACATATCCTACACAGCCTGTGGATGTTTGTTTGTTAAATTTATACAGTAGCAGTTTCTGTGGTTATTTGGTCATTTAGAATAATGAGAATAAAGTTCGCTTAGCTATGGATGAAGTAAAGACATTTAAAGTGTAGTAAGTTTGAGAATGAGTCACAGCACCCAAAATAGATGGTGTTCAAATTCATGTCCAGAAGTCCTCCAGCCTCTCCAGGTGTCTACCAGTCCCCGTCTGGGGTGACAAGAAGCTCATGGCTGAGAATGTGGCCACGGCCTTTACTCTGAAAGACCAAAAGTTATTTTCACAGTCACTGCATTTCAAACACAGCAGGGTTTCTATGATCCTGGAAGGTGTACACATATGTTATTGTAAACAATATGAAACTGTATATTTTTCAAAAGTTTTTAAACCTTTGGAGACTCTTTTGTTAAGATGTTAAAGAAATAAAAGTGCTGGAAAAACACTTGTACCTTCAAAAAATAATACATATTGTTGTCTTCATAGTAATTATTCATAGTACAAGATGCAGACATGATATCTTGTCTAAACACTAATAGCACAAATCTTTCTTCTCGTTGAACTAAGAGAAAGTGGCTGTATATTTATCCTATTTTGTATATACAGTTGTTGTTGATTTTAAAGTGAAGGGTTTCTATCTTTGTTCATTGAGCATAATGTTGGCTGTTGGTTTGTTATAGAAAGGTTTTATCAGATTGGGATAAAGGCCATGTATTCTGGGTCAGGGAGATATCTCAGTAGAATAAAAACTTGCCTGGCAAGCACAAAGTCCTGAGTCCAATCCCTAGTACCACAAAAATAAATAAAAAATAAATAACTAAATAAAACCATCTATTCTGATTTTCTGTAGTGTTTTTATCATCAATGAGTGTTGGACTTTATCAAAAGCTTTTTCTGCATCTATTGTTATGATCATGTGAGTTTTGTCTTTGGCTTTGCTGATGTGGAATATTATATTTATGGATTTATGCATATTGAACCATTCCTGTATTCCTGGAATGAATCTCACTTGGTCATTCTTGATAACTTGCTGCATACTGTTTGCTAGTGTTTTATTGAGGATTTTTGCATCTATTTTCATTAGGGTGATTTGCCTGTAGTTCCCTTTTTTGTTGGGCCCTTCTCTGGTTTTGAAATCACAGTAATACTTGCCTTACTGAACGAGTTTGGGAGAATTGCTTTCCTTTCAATTTCATTGAAGAGTTTGAGAAGAGTTGGCATTAGGTCCTTTCTAAGGTGTAAAATTTAGCTGTGAATTCATCAGGACCTGGGTTTTTCTTTGTTGGCTGATATTGGGTTATTCAGAACTTTTATATCTTCTTGATTTAGCTTTGGTAGTTCATATGTATCTAGGAATCTGTCCATTTCTTCTGCATTTTTATTCTGTGAGGGAAAGATTTTGGAAATAGATATTGATAATCTGAGTTTCTATAGGGTCTGTAATGATTTCACCCTTTCCATTCCTCATTGCATGAATTTAAATTTTTTTCTTTCCTCTTTAAAAATGAGGTTGGAAAAGGACCAACTCTTTGATTCATTAATTCTTTGAATTATTTTCTTCCTTTCCATTGCATTTATTTCTGCTCTGCTCTTTGTACTGTCCTGCTTTCTTTTGACTTTGGGCTTGACTTACTCTTCTTTTCCTAGGGGTTTGAGGTGCAGCATAAGATTGTTTATTGGAGCTTTTTCTGTTTTCCTGATGTGAGAATTATGGCCATAAATTTCCCTCTTAAGAGTTTTCATTGCATTCCAGTTTCCAGGACGTTATATATGCCTTTTTGTTAAATTATAAATATTGTTTAATTTCTTCTTTAATTTAATCCATGCCACATTGGTTGTTCAATAAGATATGATTTAGTTTCCATATGTTTATATAGTTTTTGCTTTATCTTTTGTCCATATATTCCATTTCATTGCACTATGGTCAGATAATATTTATGAGATAGTTTCTATTCCTTTGCATCTACTTAAGCATGTTCTATGTACTGGCACATGATTTATCTTGGATAACATCCCTTGTGCAGCTGAGAAAAATGTGTATTTTGACACAGTTTGATGGAATAGTCTATAAAGGTCTACTAAGTTCATTTCTTCAGTTTAGTTTAGTTCTATTACTTCTTCATTAATTTTTTGCATGGTTGATCTATCTTTTTTGTAAATGGGATGTTAAAGTGCCTCAATACAATTATGATATTGCTCATTAGATTTTTCATGTCTGTTCAATTTTGTCTTCTATAGTTGGGCGTTCTCCTACATATATATTTGCTATCTCTTCCTCTTGCAGTTTTCCACTAACAAGTATATGGAATCACATGTGGTTTGAAGTTGACATTGTCAACAACTAGAATAGCTACCCTTGTATTTTTAGGGTTCCTGTCACAGGGAATATTGTTTTCCACCCTTTGATTTTCAGTCTATTAATTTCTTTTTGAGTTAAATGTATTTCTTGTATGCAGGATTTTGTATGCAGGATTTTGTTTCTTTCTTCTTCCTTTTTTTTTTTTCTTATGGATTTTAAAGAAGGGTCTACAGTGTATTCAAGGTCCCACTACTAGATTCCATTTGTAGTAGTGATCCACTTGTGTACAGCCTCCTAAGAGCTGGGATTACAGGTGCGTGCCACCATGCTCAGCCTCAATTGCCATCTCAGCGAGCTCTGGAGGTGGGGCCAGCACAGCAGGCCTGGGAATCGAACTCCTGAGCCCTGTGCCTGCTTGCAGGTGCTTTAATCTGCTGAGCTATTTGGCCAGCCCTAGGATTTTGTTTCTTGATCTACTCTGTCAGTCTGCTTTTTTTGATTGGTGAATTGAGGCCATTTACATTGATAGTAATAACTGAATATGCTTTTCTTTGTCATATTGTTCTCCTTCTGTGGGATCCCTACTTTTCCCTTTGTTTAATTGATTGCTCTACTTGGTTGTTTTCTTCTGCTGTTGTTGAAGTTGTGGTCATCGGTGTCTCTTTCTGAAATGTCTGTCAGTACTCTTTATAGAGGTGGTTTGGTTGTCATGTTTCTTTAGGTGTTCTTGGTCTTGGAAGCATCTAATATGTCCATTGAATTTGATAGTTAGGCAGAATACATCAATCCAGGTTGAAAGATTTTTTTTTTTAGTACTTCAAATATCTCACTCCAAGCCTTCTTGATTTGATGGTCTGTGTTGAGAAATCTGTCATAATTCTGATGGACTTTCCATTACAGGTGATCTGTTTATTTTCTCTAGCAGTTTTTAATATTCTGTTTGCTTGCTCATTTTCTGAGATCTTGATTATTGTGTGTCTGGGTGATGATTTACTTTGAATATGGCTAGCTGAAGTTCTGTATGCTTCAGTTACTGTATCAGATTTTTTTCTCATTCTCAGGAAATATTCTGCTGCTACTTCTGTGAACATTCTTTTTATGTCTCCTATATTATCTCCAGCTGTTTTATTGATAGCTATCAGTCTTATATTATTTTTCTTTGCATTATCTTGGATCTTTTGTTCTGTTATTTCCTGGTTTTTTTTTTTTTTTTTTTTTTTTTAAGAAATATTTCTGGCCATTATTGCTTTTCCTCTTTCCATTTTGCTTTTTTGCTTTGCTGCCTTCTGTTACCATAAACTGCTGCTCTCTGCCATGTGCCAGTCTGCCTTGGAGCCATCCAAACATGGACTGAAACCTCCAGTAACTAAGAATTACCTTGTACCTGCCCTTTGTGTATGTCTGACCAAGGTAGCTGTGTCTGAACAATGGAAGGGATCCACCTAGCCAGAGAACTGGGAGCGACGTATCTTGAACTATACAGGCTGGATGACTTCGAGATAGGAGAATACTTTGGAGGCATGTTGGAATATTTCAGGATTCAAGCCTTAAATTGGAAAACAAGTGAGGAGCTGATGAAAAGGAAAATGAGCATCACCTTTCATGGGATTAGACTGTTATAGCTTGAACAGCCAGAGAAGATGTCTGTCTTAAAGGCTGAAGCCTCGCATTGCAATTCGGATCTGAACAACTTGCTGCCAGTATGTGGACACGATATTCTACCACCCCTACCTACCAGAGGCACGCAGGCCCACATGATCATGCTCTGGGCCGTCAGCCACACGTTCATGCTGTAGTTCAGCATGAAGAGTGCTATGGACCTGCAGGACCCAACATCATCCAGGCCACCCAGGTCCTCTTCACCGTGACCAAGGACTATCTAGGCACCAGCAGTGCCTCCCTGGGGAACCTGCCCCTGCACGTGGTCATCAAGAATGTGCTCTTCTGATCCTGCTTGTCCCACATCCTGCGCTGCATTTACTCAGGTGCTTTTCAGTGGGAAGAATTGGAGGATGCCATCAAGAAGTTGAAAGATTCTAGAGATGTTTCTAATGTCATTGAGAAAGTTGAATGTATATTAAAGACACCAGGAAAGATTAACTGCCTAAGGAGTTGCAAAATTTACCAAGTCCAAAAACCTCTGTGGTTTTATAACACTTCCCTCAAGTTTTTCCTAAATAAACCAATGCATTCTGATGTGGTCTTCAAAATACAAGGTACAACATTGCCGGCCCACAGGCCATCCTGGTGGCCCATTGTGAGGTGATGGCAGCCTTGTTTGATGGTAATTAACCTGGAAGCAAAGAGTGTCCTGATTCCACTTAACAGTGTTTCCAAGGAGAATTTCTTGTCCTTTATAGAATACCTGTACATAGACTTCTATTGCCTAGTTGGCATTTTCCAGGCCATGTGCCTGCTGATCTGTGTTGAGATGTACCAGGTATGGAGCGCTTCATTGTCATGCAGCTACAGGGCATGCCGAGCTGGGAGCTGGCCACCATGAACCTGGATATTGTAGACCTGCTCAAGCAGCCCAAATTCCACCACTCTGATTGCCTGTCGACCTGGCTGCTTCATGTCTTTGCTATCACCTGCCTCATCTTCAGTCAAAAGCCTGAATTTCAAGATCTTTCAGTGGAAAAACGCAGTTTTGTTGAAAAGCACAGATGGCAGTCAAATTTGTACTTGAAGCAGTCTGCAGAATTCAGGAAGTATTTTCACTCCTGGAAGTGCTGTTGCTTAGTGATGTGACCTGGAGCTTTTATATCCATATGTGTTGTCACTGTTAGGAGGAATGGGATGTTTATGGATTCCAGTGAAATTCTTATGACTGAATGCAAGTGTGGATGTTTAAAACAAATCAGCTTAATGTGCTTGCTAGTTCTCTTTGGAAAACCTACAACTGTATTCTCAAAAGGGAACAAAGTATAACACAGACTAAAACTAAAGCTTTAGAATATAAAACGGTTGTACAACTATTCTCCCTTTATGATGTTCTCTGGCTTTGGTCAAGCAATGTTTACATTTTTTTAAAAAAAATCAAATAGGATTAATACCAAAATTTATCATATCTGATTAGTTGCTGTATTAAAATGAGGGCAATGAAAGGTCCTCTGTAACTATTTCTGTAATTTAGGGGAAGAGACTAACCAGCCCAGCATGAAATTTTTGAAGTGAAAATTTGGGGGAAAATATTTCTTTTTGTGTTTACTAGCTGCAGTGCTATCTTCAATTCCATGTTCTGTTTCATTCAAGTGGTTTTGGCAGCTTTCAGCGGAGTTCTTAATGTACTGGATATCAGATTGATTCTGTTTCATGTTTTTCTGGTTCTTTTCTGTGTTGCCATCATTTTCCTTACACCCTTTTATTTTTCTATCTGTGTCTTCCTTCAATGCGTCAAGCAGTTCTTCCATGATTTTTGTTCTTTCCTCTGTTACCTGAGAGGTTATTTCTGATCTGATTTTCTCCAAAGACCGATGGAATCGTTTCTTTACTTCAGTTGTTATTCTCTCAGACATTTCAGGTGTGTCACTTCCATGTGCTTCTATGACCTTGTCTCCTGGACTTGGTTTGGGTGCCCTAGAGGTCTGAGATTGTCTTTTATTCCTTTCTTTTGTCGTTTTTTGCAATGATGATAGATGGGTGGGGTGCGGGTCAGCAAGGCACTCCAAAGTGTGGGAGGGAAGAGTAATGCTCACCAAAGTTCCTGCTGTGTTGGGTACAATGAAGTTTTTGCCTTGTAAGGAGAGGCAGTCAAGCCACAGTTCAAGAAAGATCTGATGATGATAAGTACAGGCCAAAGATGCACAAGGCTCTCTTGATGCTGGGTTAGCAGAGTAGTGCTCCATGAGGCTCCTGCAAGTTGCTGTGGAAGTCAGGACTCCCTGGTCGTCTTCAGTACAAGGAGCAGCATCCACCTCAGCAAATTCCAGAGGGAAGGCTGGGGGCAGGGCTATGGCTACTAAGTCTCCTCAGTAGTCGTCAGGGTGAGGGATGGTGGCTGGTATTAGCAAAGTAGCAGAAAGGCTGGACGGGCAGGGGCTAGCCTACCGGTTCTCTTGGGCAAGCAGGGGCAGCGGGACTCAGAAAACTCTTACAGGAAGGCTGCGGATCAGTGTTAGGGCTGCTGAGTCTCCCTGACAGTCTTCAGGGAAAGGAGGATGGCCAGAATCAGTAAACTCTGGTGAGTGGCGGGGGGCTGGACTACCTGATCTCTCTGCAGTCTGCAGGCCAACCAGAGGCTGTAGCACTTGGTAAGCTCCAGCAGGAAGGCTGAGTTGGGGGAGGGTGTGGAGGGAGAAGCAGCTCCATTTTCAGTTTCATTGACTGATACTAGGTTATTCAAAATTTTATTTTATTTTTTTCTTCAGGTTTAATAATTTGTATGTATCTAGGAATCTGACCATTTCTTCTGTGTTTTCCATCCTGTGAGAGTAAATGAAGCAGATATTGATGATCCTCTGAATTTCCACAGAATCTATGATAATTTCAGTCTTTTCATTTATTATTACTTGAATTATTTTCTTTCCTTTTTTGATGAGGTTCACTAGGGGCTTATCAATTTTATTTAATCTTTCAAAGAACCAACTATTTGATTCTTTAATTCTTTCTACTGCTTTCTGTGTTTCATTTGCATTAATTTCTGCTCTGATCTTTATAATTTCCTCCCTTTTGGGGGCTTTGGGCTTCACTTGCCTTTTTTTCCCTAAAAACTTGAGGTTCAACATGAGGACATTTATTTGTTCTTGTTTTCCTAATGTGTGAGTTCACTGCTGTCAGTTACCCTCTAAGAACAGCTTTCATTGCATCCCACAAATTCTGGTAAGTTGTGTTTGAATTTTCATTGGATTGCAGATGTTGTTTAATTTTTTCTTTAATTTCACCTCTAAGCCATTGGTTATTAAAAATGGTTTTATTTAATTTACGTGTGTTTATGGGGGTTTTCTGGTTTCTTTTCTCATTAATTTACATTTTTGTTATTGCACTATGGTCAGATAATGTGCAATTTCAATTCTCTTGCATTTACTTAAGCTTAGTCTATGGACTAGTAAGAGCTCTATTTTAGAGAATGCCCCGTGTGCTGCTGAAAAGAATGTTTATTCAGATGTAGGCTGAAACATCCTGTAAATGTCTGCTAAGCTCATTAGTTCAAATGTTTGGTTTAGTTCCGCTACCTCTTTGCTACTTTTTGTCTTGATGATCCATCTCTTTGAGATAATGAGGTGTGAAGGTTTCCCATGAAGACTGTTATTCATTATTTGAATTTTCATTTCTGTTACAATTTGCCTTCTATAGTTAGGTGCTCCTACATTGAATGCATATATATTTATAGGAGAAAAGTAAGAAAACAACAATAGGAAAATAACATGAGAAACCAATGTAAATGGCCTGAATTCACCAATTACAAAAAAAGACTGGCAGAGTGGATCAAGAAACAAACTCCATCAACATGTTGTCTACAAGTAACACATTTAACTCAAAAGGAAATTCATAGGCTGAAAGTCAAAGGATGTAAAACAATACTGTTGCTATATTTTCCTCTTACACTTTTCCCCTAACAAGTATGTAATGACATTCTTTGTCCCTTTTGATTACTCTTGGTTTGAAGCTGACATTGTCAGAAATCAAAATTGCTACCTCTGCTTTTTTTCTGAGTTCCTCGTGCATGGGGTATTGTTTTACATCCTTTGACTTTCAGCCTATGAATTTCCTTTTGAGTTAAATGTGTTACTTGTAGACAACATGTTGATGGAGTTTGTTTCTTGATCCACTCTGCCAGTCTTTTTTTGTAATTGGTGAATTCAGGCCATTTACATTGGTTTCTCATGTTATTTTCCTATTGTTGTTTTCTTACTTTTCTCCTATATTTATTTGCTTTCCCTAGTGTTTCTCTGTTATTGTAATTGTGGTCATTTTTATCTCTTTCTACGATACCTTTTAGTATTCTTTGAGGGTTTCTTTGGTGGTCATGTATTTCTTCAGTTGTTCTTTGTCATGAAAGTTTTTCTTCTCCACTAAATTTGAACAATAGTTTTTCAAGGTACACAAATCTTTTCAAGGTACACAAAGGAAATTATTTTCTTTTAGGATTTGAAATTCTTCCTTCAAAGCTCTCCTTGACTTGATGGTTTGTGTTGAGAAATCTTCCATGATACTGATGGGGCTTTTCATTAAAGGTGATCCATTTCTTTCTTCTAACAGCTTTTAATGTTCTTTTCTTGTACTTAATTTCTGGGATCTTGATTATCATGTGTCTGGGTGCATATTTATTTCATTTGATGCTAATTGGGGTTCTGTATGTCCTATTCTTTTCTAGTGCTTGTGAAGTTTTCTGCTATTAGTTCTGCAAACAGCCTTTTTATGTCATCTTCATTGATTCAGTCTTTTTCTTTGACACCTGTTAATCTTATGTTGCTCATGTTAGTGCCATGTTGTAGTTGTTCTGTTATCATTTTCTGTTTATTATTTTTATGATTTTTTTCTTCCTTGTCACTAGCTATAATGATGTCTTTAATATCTGCAAGTCTATCTTTGGTTTCATTCAGTTTTTCCAGCTTTTAATGGAATTTTTAATTTCCTGGGTATATCTTTGAATCTGTTTCTTGCATTCTATTTCCTATATTGCTCATTCAAAGTTTGCATCATTTCTGTGCTCTTTTTTTAAAAAACAATATCTTCTTTAGATTTGCTCAGCAATTCTTTCATATCATAATTTCATTTTTTTACCTGAGATTATTTCTGATGTGATTTCTCTTATACCTCACAGAAATTGTTTCTTTACTTTTGTTGCAATCATTTCAGAGATTTCACATGTGTGGCTTCCAGCATCTTCTGTGCTGATTCTCTTGAACTTGTTCTGGGTGGCTAGGGGTCTGAGATCACATTTTGCTCCTTTGTCTTGTCATTTTCTATGTCAGACAGAACTCTTCAGTTTGCTTTTGCTGATAATTCTTGTGAAGTTCTGATAGAAGGTAGCTATGTCATTAATATCAAAGTCACTCTTGGATGAGGCTGTTCTTCAGGGATATTTTCTGTGTCAGAGATTCGTGCTTTGTGTTTCTCCTGAAATCCTGCCTTTCCAATTACTTCAGACTAAGATGTTGTTTGCCATTTGCAATGTTCTCCATCTTTAGGTGCATGGATGTGATAAATTTATTACCTCTGCACTTGCAAATATTGTTCCTCAAGGGAGAACAAGTGATTAAAAAAGATATGGCATCCTAGCTACAATAGTGCAATTAGCAATAATAATAACATCACACAATATTAGAAACTGACAAAACTTTGGTAACCATTTGTTTTGGTATCTATTAATTTAGATCTTAGGAGCAAAGGGATATCATGACGTAACACAACAAATCATAAACCCAGAGTTTCTATGCAAAATGTTTTGCCTTTTTATATTAATTTTATTGAGAAACGAATAGCAATGAGAGAGCTTCAAAACTGACTAGTAGGACAGTTTCAATGATTAATATATTGAATATTGTTGTCTTCATAGTAGTTATTCATAGTACAAGATGCAGACATGATATCCTGCCCAAATGTACAAATCTTTCTTCTCATTGAATTAAGAGAAATAGCCATATATCTATCCTATTTTGTACATACAGATACAAAATAATCCTTTACTTTTATTCCCTTTTTTTTTGTTTAGTTTTGTCAGAGATGGGTATTCCATTGCCATTTAAATATTGCAGGTACATGAATTCAGCAAAATAATGCAATATAGTTCAGTTGTACATAATAGTAGTGGGCTATCTGTAGGACTGGCAATGTCAGAAGTTGTTGACTTGAGCCTTTTTACAGCTCAGCATGTTTTTATACCTTGTTTTTATACTTTTCTGCTGGATGTTTAAGACCAAGATAAAGCAAGACCTATATAACAAGAAATGTAACTTTTGTATCTGATAAGGTCAGTCACGTACCCTCAGGATTTATCTTGTAACCCTGTACCACACTTTGTAGATCCTTTGTCAGTGTCAGCTGTGTAGATGAGTCACAGCCATTGCTTGACCAATTTACTCTCTGTGAAAGCCTGAGAGAATGTTTTCTCTCCATGCTACTGTCCTCAGGCATACCTTACATCTTTGATCACTTTCCTCTTTGGCCCCATAATCTCCTTGATCAGTAAATTTCTTCTTTTGAGTTTTTACACTAGGGAGACTATATGGTATTTACACATGTAGGTCTGTTTTATTTCACTTATGAGCATATCTTCAAGTGGCATCCACTTAAATATAAAGGCTTCAAGTTTAACAGTCTTTATAGCTGAGTAATAGTCCATTGTATAAAAATACTACATCTTTTTCATCCATGCTTCAGGTGACAGGCATCTTGGTTGTTTCCAAGATTTGGCTATCATAAATTGTGCTGCAATAAACATAGGCGCACATATATCCTTATGATATGACATTCTCTATTCCTCTGGGAAAATTCCCAGTAGGAGTGTTCTGCCTTATTGAAGCGAATTTACCCTTTGTTGCTCTGGCCAAGTCAATTGCCAGGTTCTAGAGTCTTCACTTCATGTAGTTTGATGGGCCAGACACCTGGATTCCTCTGGCCAACCTAGTTACCCAAGCTCTTGAGCATTTCCACTCTGGACACTGTTCCCTTCAGTTCAGCAGGATGCACTGCATACCTACAGCCAAGCTAGTTACCCTGAATTCAGAATTTCTATTGTCAGTTTAGTGAAAGTCTCTATTTTGATTTCCAGGGTGCCTGTACTAATTTACATGCCCATCAACAATCGAGACACATCATTTTCCACAAGCCTGACCAGCATTTGTTACTATTTGATTTCTTAAAAACGGCAGTTCTTCCTGCTTTATGATGAAACATCAGCATCATTTAATTTGCATTTCTCTAAAGGTCAGTGATGTTTACCATTTATCCAAGTGTTTATTGGCCATTTCCAGTTTTTCTTTTGTGAAGTAGTTCATTTCATTGTCTGTATTTTGATAAGGTATTTTATTTTTAGAAAATCTCTTATATATATATATATATATATATATATATATATATATATATATATGATATCCAATGAAAATACTAACAGCATTCTTTGCAACATAACCAGAGAAAGCCATCATAAAACTAATATGGTCCTAAAAGAGAATAAGAATAGCAAAATTAATAATGGGTGACATAAACAGAGAAGGAGGTAATACAATCCTGAACTTGAAGTTACATTACAAAGTTATGGTGATAGAAACAGTACAGTACTGGCACAAAAATAGACTCAAGGATCAGTGGGACAGAATAGAGGCCCAAGTACATTAAGCTATTTGATCTTTGACAATGGGGCTAAAAGCACACACTTCAGAAAAGGTAGCATCTGTAATGAATGTTGTTGTGAAAAAGGCTATCCATCTGGGGAAGATGAGTTCTAGACCCATGTCTTTCATCATATATAAAGTAACACCAAAGATATTAAAGAAGTAAATGTGAAAAGAAGCATTTAACCTGCTGTAAGAAATAAGTAAAAGTATTGAAATCATAAGCCTAGACAAAGACTTCTAAATAGAATTCTAGATACCCAGAAAGTATTATTGAGAATCAGCCAATTAGATCAAATTAAGTTAAAAAAATTCTGTACAGCAAAGGAAAAAGGAAACAACCAACATAGGAAAAATAAAGTCTACAGGATAGAAAATTATGTTTGCCAGCTATTCTTTCATCAGAGGACAAATATCTGGAATGTATAAAGTATGAACAAAAAGTAGACTTTCCAAATTAAAAAAAAAATCCAATAAAAATGGGCAATTGAAATAGACTGGGTTGGAGAGATAGCTCAGTAGTATAAAGTGCCTGCTTAGGCAAGCTTAGGCAATCACAGGATCTGCAGTTTGATCCCCTCCACCACATGCCACACCAGCTCTGCCCCAAGGGCAGGCTTAGCTGGCTACACACACACACACACACACACACACACACACACACACATTTAGTGATTATAAACTACCTAGGTGTAAAAATGGTCAGTAAACACATGAAAAAAAATGCTCAAAATAGCTGTCATTAGAATAACAAAATTAAACAACACTGAGAATCCATATTACTCCAGAGAAAATGGCCGTGATCAAGAAATAAAATAGTAACAAAGGCTAGTAAGTCTGTGTTAAAAGAAGAGCCTTTCTTCAGAGTTGGTAGCCATGTAAATTAGTATAACCACTCTGAAGGTCAGAACGGAGAGCCTCAAAAGCCAAAACTACAAACTTCTTTTTTTCCAGGTGTTCTGCTTCTTTCTATGTGCTCAAGAGCCATAAAGACATCATATTTCATTGACACGCCTATACCTGTGCTGACAGCAACGCCATTCACAAGAGCTCAGTCTTGGAAACAGTCTCTATGGCCATCAACCTATGAATAAATAAAATGAGTAATTTACACATAGTGGAGTACTATTTTGCCATAAAAAGGATAAATTTGAATCATTTTTAGGAAAATGGATCCAACCTTGAGGCCAGGTACTAATAATTTTAAGTAGAATAAATCAGGCGCACAAGCTTAAATATCATATGATTTCTCTGACCAGAAAAATCTAGTTATAAATAGCAAAATAAATAGGTAATAGGAAGTAAGCAGATTTTTCACAGGTGGAAAGTGGATCAAGAAGTGGAAGGAAGGGGGAAGGGAGGCAAAGAAGATGAAAAAGGAATTAAAATGCTCTACATTTATGTACCAACTCCGTACAAGGGAGATGAACGTAATGCACTGCAAACATGGACTAATTAAAAAACTTCTGATGTATTTTGAAATTTTTTCTTCTGGAATTTTTACAGCTCTGCATTACTGTGCAAAATGAAGACGCCTGTGAAATGCTTTTGCTCTCAGTGACCACGGAAACACGCAAACAGCAACGGATTCATTTCCCTAAGTAATGCCTGGGTAAACTTAGATCCCAGGTTGTGAGCAGATCAGATAAAAATTATAATTAAAACCAAACCAGACCAAAAGATGCACATTCTATGGTACAGGCAATCAATATAAACCTGTATAAAATTTTAGATTGATTGATTTCTAAATTTGAGATTTTAGGGAGACTCTAGAATGGAACAGGAAAACTAAAAGCTACAGGACTGTCCAAGCCGTGCTCCCTTAAGTACTGGTTAGGGTGGGAAGTTAAGGATCAGTCAGAGTCAAGGGTCCTTGGATTCCAGCCAATCACGGGAGTGAACCCTGCCTCTGGGGCGGGAGCAGGGTCAGTACAGGTTCCAGCAGTTGAAGAGCAGAGGCTGGGATGCGATTGCCCGTTGGTCCCTAGTACTGCAGAGCTCAGAGCGGTTCCTGCCCAAGGACTGTGTGCTCCGCTGGTCGGGTCTTGCTGCGAAGCCTCCCTCCAAGAAGTCCCGCATTTCTTTAGGGCTTTCAAGCAGCCAGTTTACTGGCTGTTCTCTGCCATCCTTGGAGTCATTCCAGCCTCTGTGATCACAGAGGCTCCTTTACGGTGAAGGTCGGAGATGGAGGGAGAAGAAATGGAGAATAGGAGGAGAAGAGAGAAAGGTTCGCTAAAGGGTGGGACCAGTGGCCACGGCCTGTATCACTGCAGAGGCCGAGGCAGCAGGGTCCCCAATATGAGCTCAACTTGGGCAACTTAGCCAGAACCTGTCTCAAACAAAAATTTTAAAAAATGGGCTGGGGCTGTAGCTTAGCACCGACGGACTCCTGGGTTTGATCCCTTGTATCACTCCCCCAATCACTTTCATTTCATTCACAAAATGGCTAATAAGGATGAGAGCTTTTGTTCCAAAAGCCCAGATCTGATTTTAGAGTTGTTTTCGGCCCTATCTTGAGGATAGGGAAGGGCACTTGGAGTGTAGGGAGAAAACACTGAAGTTTCTTATTAACAAAGGAAATGTTCCCTCCTCCCCCTATTCCCTTTCTTGGTGAGTGCAGCCTCTCACTGTGAGGCCCGAGAACCCAGTAGGATTTATAGCCTGGTACTGCGACACTGCACCGATAGGTGGAGCCACAGCACTTCTCAGGCCAGAGCCCCTGCTAGCCACAGCTTGGTGGTGCCTGTTTCCTGGGGGGTTGAATATGACTGGGCTGGGAATGGAAGAGCACACAGGAGATGGAGAAGAAGGACAAACATTACTTGGGTTGTTGTTGGTTTTTTCTCCAGAAGATAATGACCTGTGTTTCCCTTACGCATAGTAAGAAGGAAAATGATAGTCTTCACCATCTTTTTATGTGGAATCCTTGCCGTTCTTCTTTGGCTGATGTTAAAGTTCCCCAAAAAAGGTAAGTGAACATTTATGCCAGGATAGTATTATTGAGCCCGTCTGATGCCAATGAGTAACCTTCCCTTGCACGACTGTGAACAGTTACAATCCATCAGAGCGTTCTGCGAATTTAGTCTTCTGTTTTACCTGCTCGAGTGATCAGACTGTCAGTAAATACTTACTGATTTCAGGTATACCGTCAGCTGCTAAAGGGTTCAAAGGAGGTTAGAGCCTGGGCTCTTCCCCCAGGCTTGTACCATGAAATGTGCATGGACTGTGTCTGTGACTGAAGAAACAAAGGCAGAAGAACAGCTGTAACTCAGTAAAATATGCATCTTGCTTCCAACCTGTCCTAAAAGCACTGCTTCAACGTCTTCCAAATTTGACCATCCCTATAGCTATTCTGAATAGAGTAGAGTAACAAGAGGATATTTGTTCTAAAAGCATAGTTCTGATTTTACCTTTGTTTCCTGGCCTCGTCTTGAAGGTCAGCATCTGGAGCAGGAAAGGTAATATCAGTAGAGTGTTCTTGATAATACTAACTCAGTAGAATATTTGTATTCTGCACAACATCTGATATTGTCTTGCTCAGTCACCGATGTAAGTCCAGTAAATCTCTTCTTAATTACATCATCATTCTTTTCATTCTTAGTTGAAACATCTGACCAGCAAGAGATGTTATCTATAATCCCAACCTTAAACAAAATAAAATAACTGGATGTCAATTTTTAAAAGAAAATTAAATTTATTGTATAATTTTTGTTACTTTTATCTTTCTTTCTTCTTTCTTTCCTCTTCCTTCCTTCCTTCCTTCCTTCCTTCCTTCCTTCCTTCCTTCCTTCCTTCCTTTCTTTCTTTCTTTCTTTCTTTCTTTCTTTCTTTCTTTCTTTCTTTCTTTCTTTCTTTCTTTTGGTACCAGGAATCAAACTCAGGACATCATGCATTGCCAGGAGGTGCTGTGCCACTGAGCTATATCCCTGGCCCAATTATATGTCTTTTACTTACCAATTTTTTTTTTCCAAGAGCTGGGATTACAGGCATGTGCCACCACACCCAGCCTCAATTGCCATCTCATCATACTCCGGGGGAGCAGATCCAGCATGGCAGGCCCAGGGACTGAACACCTGACCCCTGCGCCTGCTTGCAGGTGCTTTAATCCACTGAGCGATTTGGCTGGCCCTTTATTATTTTCTCCTTGATACAGTAATTTCTTTGAAAAATTTTACTTGATAGCTTTTTCCTATTTTTTACCTTCTATTTCTTTCTCCCCACCCCACCTGTACTGCACCCAGGACCCCTTGCATGCTGAACATTTGTTGTACAACTGAGCCTCAGCCTTTAGCTCAAGGGGCTGATTTGGTGCTGTTTGAAGGAGCCCTGGTGTCAGGATGAAACCCAGCACCTCCCTCTTGTTGAACATGCATTCTGCCTTTGAAGAACACTCCAGCCCTTGGTTTCTCCATTAAGTGCACTTTCATCAGGCTGCTACAGTTTTTTTCTAAGTTCATTGAGTTGCCTTTCAAATTTATCAATAGTTTCCACTTTGCTAATTGCAGCCAGTCACTGTCAGCTTTCATTTTATTTCTTCTGAAAAATCAATTCTGTATCTTGTTTAAAAAAAAACCATCAATCTCATTCTTGTTGTTTTTTTCCTACCTAATTCATCACTCCTATGATCTGTGGTCTTTCTTCTTTCAACAAATAGTAAATTGAACCTTCCTATTTTAAATGCAAAAAACTCAGCCATTTATCGACTCTTCATGTTCTAAATATACTAAGAAAATTCTGCTTGGTTTTGCATCCTAGAGCTAGCCATCATTTTCTTCTTTTCTTATTTCCTCTGTCAAATCTGATTTTCTGGAGCAACCTTGTATCGAAAAAATATAATGTCAGTGAAAATGTTATCTATTGACGAGTGTGATTACATTTCTGGGCACCACACTGAGAAAATGAATTGAAGATCATAAAAACACTTCCAGTTGAAATTAATTTACACTAATATAGCCAGTTTATTGTTTACTATGTAAGAGTAAAAATTATGTTTTAGATTTTTCATTTTTTTATGATAAATTTTGTCTTCACTGCAGATGTTATATTTGTACAATGTCTGAGTTTGTACTGACCACATTTTCATTAGTTTGGGAAAAATATGTACACAAGTAGATTTTAAAATTCTTGACTTTATTCTTTTTTTTAATTTTTGAACAACTGGGGTTTGAACTCAGGCCCTTGTGCTTGCCAGTCAGGCACTTATTCTACTAAGCCATCTCCCCAGCTCCCCTTTGACTCTATTCTTAAAAATTAAGTTTTAATAGTGCGTGCTTATAGTACAGAGAAGTGATGTTCTTTGGGGGGATATTGCTATATGAGTGTCCTAGACTGTGTCTAGAGGTCCTCTCCACAGCTGCATACAATCATAGAAATTTTTCAGAGGTAGCTGAATCTAGAGTGTGTGATGCAATGCTTGGGTTAAGAGTGTTTGATTGGTAAATCAGTCCATCGATTGCTTTGACACAATTCTCACTAGGAGCAGGAGGTGAGTCCTTCACCTTCACTAGGGATTATAGCTTGTACACGATGCAGGGAACAGAAAGAGTCCTGTCTTTCCCATCTTGTTGCTTTCTTTTGTCTTCCACTACCATGACTTGTTGTCGCTCTGCCTTGTGCCCCCATGCCTTTGTGCCATCCCATTATAGACAGAAACCTCTACAAACTGTGTGCTAAATACAACTTACCCTTTGAAGTTAGGTGTTGGGTGTTTCATTTCAGCAATGAGAGAAAAATGCCTAAAACAGAATTTGGTGTCAAAGAAATGGGGCAGATGCTGAGACTGTACATGACTATGTGGTTCAGAAGCCTTTGAGAATGGCTTTGTGGGAATAGTTTGGGAGGATTGGAGATGCCAGCAGAAAAAAATGAGCAGCAAGGCCTGAGGCTGTGGTTTATAAAAGGTTCTGTCAAGAGTTCAGCAGGCAAGAAGGCTGACAGAAGAGGTCCTGGTAAAGACCACCCCTCAGGAAAGAAGATGACATTAGCTGTTGGACTACAGATTATGTGTATTACAGCTTGGCATAGTTTGTCTGTGTTTGGCTCTTATTCAGAAACTTTGCCTGAGACTAAGATTAAGGAGCTAATTAATCTTGCAGAAGTAATTGCAAGGCAGTCTAATATAGAGGCAGTGGCATGGCTGCAGTTGGGGACTTATATTCAGATTTATGTTGATAATCAAGAAACAAGAACCCAACAGACTGATTTTAAACATGTGCATTTCTCCAGAAAGGAAATTCCAGTAAAGCTGTGGACTGCAAAGACAGAGGAGAGGAGAATTTGATTGTTGAGAAGAAATAAGAGAACAGAAAAGATGACCTGAAGACAACAGGATTCCACCCTTTCTGATCTCAAAATGACAAAAGTGAAAGATTTTGGTTTGAGAAGAAAGCCATGGTGCACCATAGGGTAGGCCTGAAGAATTCGATGCTTGGAATTAAATTCTAGTGATCTAGGCCCTTGACCCCTATAGCCAAGAGAGAGAGAAGCCTGGCTACTGCTCCAGAAGGCAGCAGACCCTGGCACCATTCATATGGCTCTTGCTTTAGGTACCTACAAGATAGAAGAGTTGAGAGATGAGAAAGGCTTCCACCCAGATTTTAGAAAGATGGTGTGCCCCTGAGAGGGCAAGTAGGTGAAACTGTGTGTGAAACAAAATGTGCAATGGAGACCCTAAAAGTGTAGAGGAGCCTAGAATATGGGCCCTTTGATGAAGTGGGCCCAAAAGCAAAGCCACAGGAGTTTTAATCCCTCCTTAGGTGTGCTAAGGGTGAACCACCCAAGCCCCTTGGAGCACACAGGTTGTCTTAGATAATGCACATGAAACTGTAGGACTTAATGTTCCCAGCTGGATTTTGACCTGGCTTTGGTTCCATTCCTTTGTATCCTTCTGTTTGAACTTTTGGAATAGAAGTGTCTATCTTCTGTCATTGTATTTTGGAGTTTAACTTTCTTTTCATTTGTAAAGGCTTCCAGCTGAGAGTTCGCTTTATACTTTGGAGGAGACATGGGACTTGGACTTTTCATGATGCTGAAATTATGCATCCAGGAGTTGACTCTGGCAACTCCTGGAGATGGAATAAAGGGATACTTATGAGTCTAAGAGGAGAGGGGCGGGATGTTACGTTTTGTATCTAGATGTCCCCTCAAAGCCTCATGTGATTACAGGGCTCTTTCAGAGGTGGTTGAATCTAGGGTGTGTGATGCTGGGTTTAAGAGTGCATGACTAGTAAAGCAGTCTACTGATGGGTTTGGCATATGTCTGGCTAAGATTTGAGGTGTGGGTGCTACATCTGCCCAAAGGGATAGGAAGAGTCTTTAACCATGCCACATTGTTGCTTTTTCTGTCTTCTGCTGGCATACACTGTTGCCCCTGTGCATGGAAACCTGCCTTGCAGCTAGCCAATAATGAACTGAAGCCTTCTCAAACTGTGAATGAAATAAGCCTTTGCATTTTTAAGTTCCAGTGTTGAGTATCTATCTTGTCTGAGGAATAAGAAAAAACTAACTAAGACAATGTATGCAATAGATCTTAATTACTTACGGTAGTTTTAAATGTCTTTTCTATCCTTACCACATTCTTTCATCATCTCCAAACCTCTGCTGTCTAATTTCCAGTTATCTCTCCTTTATTAATTCAATTATTTATATTTTAGATTTTCTATGGAATACAAAGCATTTGTATTTAATTTTCTGATTCTGGTTGGTTTTACTTAGTCTGCTGGTGTTGAGTTTCATCTATTTCCCTGTAAATTACTTGATTGTAGTTTTCTTCACTGCTGAAAAATAAATTATTATTATTGTGCAGCTACATCATATTTTTGCTATTCATGTGATCTATCTGATAATAGTCATAAATAAGATCTCTTTTGAGAGTTTGCTACTGGGAATTATACCCTTACCAAGTGAAAATGTGAGTGTGTCAGTAGAGTATGCTGTCTTTCTTTCCAAATTACACCCACTGTAGGCCCAAATGAAATTAGTATTTTCATTTTTTAAGGAATCTCAATATTCAATTTTAGGTATGATGTGGCATGAATCCATTCAAAGCATTACATTCAGTCATTAGCACTGCATTGTGAGGAGAGAAAATTCCCAGTAGCATCAACAGCTAAAGAACCACTCTTGAAATGATTTCTCAAAATTTAAAAAAGAGAAATAAAGAAAAATAATTAAGAAATGAGGCATCAAAAGGAAAATTTAAAAAAGAAATAGTAAATATTAACAACAACAACAATAATATCCCCATTATCCAAGATAAAAAGATATTTGAGATGTTGTATGACAGGAAAGAATAGTAGGTAAGGGAGAATAAATGAAAAGTACAGAAACATGTTGGGTGATTGATTGCAATTAATTAACTAGCAGATACACAATTTAAAATTCATAAGGACAAAATCACTTGTCATAGAAGCTGAGAGAACAAAGTATCTTACTATACAAATAAACAAGTGTGGACAGAGGGGCCATCTGGGAGGATGTGAGAAGGGAACACAACAGGGGACACCAGAAAAGAATGTAAGGGGGTAATGAAAAATATACATAGGGAAGTTGAATCCAATTAGTAAACCAACAGAAACATGTATTAGGCACCCCTGTTAACCCTTGGTGTGGGGTAACATACTGTCCTGGTAAGACAGTATGAAAGCAAGAGCAATAGCCAGCACTCAGAAGTTTTACATATATGTGACCATCTTGGGACATCAACAGGAAATACACACACACACACACACACACACACACACACACACACACACACACACACATTGAGGCAGGTTCGCATTTCCCCCTCATAGTAGTTTTGTCTTAGAAGCATTGTTTTGTCTTTTTGAGACAGGGTCTCACTATGCAGTTCAGGCTGGCCTTAAGCTCACTTTGTAGCTCAGGCTGGTCTCAAACTCACAGCAATCCTCCTGCCTCAGCCTCCCGAGTGCTGGGATTATAGGCCTGTGCCACCACGCCTGGCTAGAAGCATTGCTTTGGATGTTACCTGATAGAAAGGGTATGAGATCTTTTTACTCCTTAGTCCAGAGTTCTCCATGCCTCAGCATGTCAGATTGTAATTTGGAGAAGAAAAGATGCAGAACTCTGCCTGGTGCTTGTGCAGGAGCACTAGACAGTGAGGCAGGAGCACCAGTGGCCCACCAGTGGCACAGCAAGGCCCACTCTGCCAGCTTTCCACCTTGTGCATGCTGGGAATGAGGGTGCTGGAAACTCGGGCTGTGCATTGGGTCTGACACTTGCCCAGTCTGTGAAAAGGCCCAGAGTGTGGTGTACAGCTGCGTGCCTTCCCAGGTGCCACTTTGGAGCCACAGCCGTCTCCTGCCTGCACAATGCAGTGCTCACTCTGAATGTGAGAGCATATCAGATGCAGAAAGGACCCTCGGGGTCTGTGTTTGTTTGAAGCATCTTACAATGCCACCCTCAGGGCTCCTGCCAAGCTCCACAGGGCTGAGCCCTTTGCCTACCCCATGAATAAATTATTTCCATTTTAGGCTGTTCATGTACCTCACTGAGCTTCTCCCAGCCCAGAGTTTGATCTCTAGTGACCTGGAGGCTGGAGTGTTTTCCCCAATCTCATGACTATGTTTTCCTGTGTCACAGTCACCTATTTTCTTGGGTCCATGCTTATATTAAGGCAGATTGTCTGTTTCTTCCGTGTGGTGGGGTTGGAAACATTGTGCATTTATGGGAAAGCTAGAGAGTTGGTTACCGAGGCAGAGGGAGCGACTCAATTTCTCTAAAATCCCTCTATGGCTTGTTCTACTGAGGCAGGCTCGGTGGGGGTGATTTCTACGGTGTCTCCCCAATCCCTGTCTACTAAGGATGGGGATTCACTGCTGCCTGGGGTCCCTTAGCTGTGCTCAGCTCTGGCTGCTTGGTCTATGTCTTCACAGTGGCATAGCGGGATGCTCAGAGGTTTGTGGTAAATTCATCCTTGTACTCCTGCCTGAGAGGAAAGCTGTCCCTCCTCCAGGGCCATAGCTCCCTGGGGCTGCTTCACTTAATGCAGTCACCTTTCTAAGTAGCACTCTTCTAGAGTCTGGATTGTTGCTAATTTCTTCAAGCTGCACTTCCTGATTTCTTATAATTCTTCTCTCCTCAGAGAACCATGTCCTTGTCATTTTGGTCAAGCATTTAGGAGGTACAAGTGAGTGCTGACACCTCTTACCCTCTTGTTTCCATGGATCAAATATGCCAGCAATTACGCTGCAATTGTGCTATATTCATTTGGATTAAAGCCGGGCCAAGCCTATGGACTCCAGTGTTCCTATTGGCTCTAGTTACAGTATTATCTCTCTGATATCATCTGACTCATCAACTACGTATGCAGGGAATTGGATATCCTTACTATCTGGTGAACAAAGCCAGAGCCCTTTACTTCACTGTCTCACACTCTCTCTTCCCATTGCTTAAGAGACTCTTACTCCTAATCCTCTTTTACCACTTGTTTCAAGCTTTTATTAAACATTACTGTTGCATTTGAAGGTATGCTGTGCACATCATGAAAAATGCTGCTTTTTGCACCAATAAACCTAAATCCTTTCACTCTGATCTATTAAACCTCTTATTATATAATTTAAAATATGTTAAATTTCATGAAAGCAAATATTTTTTCATGCTATGCAAATTATTGTGTTCCTAAAGCCACAAGTAAAGTTTAGCATGGGGTAAGTGCTTACTTGATAGTTGTTGGAAAAAAAATAAACAAGAGTATGTGAATTAGTGAGTAAAAGACAAAGCTGATCTCTGTTGATCTTGGTTTGAGACTAAATATTTCAGTTGGTTTATGTTCTTGATTTGAACTTGGCACTCAAAATTGTTCTTGAAAGTGATTCTTTCTAAGGGGCCAGGGAGATGGCTCAGTGGAATAAGCTTTTCCTTGGCAAGCGCAAGGGATTGAGTTCAATCCCCGGTTCTGCCAAAAAAAAGAAATTGATTCTTTCAAAAATTTTGGTGACTTAAATATTTTCACTTGGCTGTCTTGCCACCTTTCACATATGCAGAAACATCTTACTAGGTTATCCTTCCATTTCATGAACTTCCCATTGAATTACTTTTTGCAGAACCGGGGATTGAACTCAGGCCCTTGTGCTTGCCAGGGAAGTGCTTATTCCACTGAGCCATCTCCCTTTACTCCCATTGAATGTTTTGACTATGAGATATTTATTTTTTGTGTTAATGTTGCCTTCAACCTTGTTTCTCTCAGAAGTATAACTTAACGAGTCATTTCTTCTAACTAGTATAGTAAATGAAGGTGTAAAACCTGGATGACAAAAACTAGGAAAATTTCAGCCCTTTTCCTTCTAATGTCTTTGTTTCATGATAAAAGACAAAATTTTCAACTTTTGGGGGAGATGTCACATTCAAGATTACAACTGATTTGTACCTAAATCAATAATTCAGAAACAGGTCTGTGAGGTTATAAAATAGATGGATTTGTCTGCTCTCAGTGAAACTTATGCCTGATGGCATAATAAACTTTAGGAATTTAAATCCACATAAAATTATTCCAGAATCATATGTAAGAAAACAGAAGGAAAAGATGGCCAGATGATATGGAATGTCTAGAGATTTGTTTGTTTGCTGTTGTTGTTTTGAATTATGTATAGATTCTTACCCTCCAGTGCCAACTTATTTCATGCTCTGTGGTTGGTATTCACTTGTTCTTGATAGTTGAGTTAAAGAGCCCAGAGTTGATGTTCAAATCAATCATTCAAACTGAATGAAAAAGTAAAATGATTTTGTTGAGATAAAATATATAAAAGTCTTTTACATGGAAGGTCAGACCTTTGCTCTTACACTTTCTTTCTTTTTTTTTTTTAATCACTGTATTGATTTTAGTTGGAATTAAAAAAGCCAGTATGAATTGCACAGATGACATGAGGATATGTCCGCAGGCCTGGGACCTAATCAGAAAGAGCTGCTTCTTTGAATCTGAACAGGAAGTTACTTGGACTGAGGGACAGGAACGCTGCAGACAATATTTTGCATCTCTGGCCAAGATTGTCTCCCAGATTGAAATGGTTAGAGTCTTGCTCAATTCACATCTAACAATTTGCAGAGCTGTTATACAGGAAGCATATTGTTTTGGGGGGTTGATCTCTTAGACAACAAAACAATTGGAGATTAGTAAGATTTATGCAAAAAGGTTTAAATTAACTGGTATCATGTGGTCACCAACTGAGTAGGGTGAATTGGGTAAATGGATAAAGGAAGTAAAGAAGTCAGTCATGGCAGTTCCTAAGGTCATCTGAAAAAAAATAAACTGCTGGAAAAATCTTGAGGGCAGTACTAGAATGCTACAGGACCTGAAAAGAGGTGGCTGATATATAAAAGAGAGGGGAGGGGTATGGATGTGTTTAAGAAGGGTCTTGTAGATTATTGCAAACACTTGAGGTTCTTATTCTAAGTACAACAGGGAGATGTCCCAGAATTATAAGCAAAATGGCGATATGCTCTCACTCTGGTGTTAATAGAACCATTTTCCTTGCTGAGATGAGATTGGCAACTGGGTGACATAAAAAGGCAGGAAATTACAGTGTGAGGCACTTACAGTAACCCTAGCAGAAGCATAATGGATTCAGACAAGGAGAGTAACCTTTCATGGAGTAAAACTGAGAAATGTAGGTAAATTTGTATGACACTAGTCTGTATTTTGTTACAGGATTCTATGAAAAACTTTCTGGAAAATTCCACCTATTGGATTGGATTGAAGAAACACAGTTATGATAACATCTGGAGATGGATGGATGGAAGTCATTTTAACAACTGGTAAGCCATTATGGGCTGTGTTAAGCATGGTAAGAATCCCATTTCTATGGGTCTCTACCTCCTCCACCCCCCTCCTCTAATTACACATAAAAGAGAAGTGTTCAGAGAGCCTGACTCTCCTCAGGGAAGCCTTCCCTCACAAGTTAATACTTACTTCAATTTGTAGAATGTGACTGCTCCATGTGTGAGGCAGGAGTATTCCATTTACTCTAGACTCCATGCAAATATAATTAATTTGTTCCTTGTCTCTGTCCACTTGGGTCTTTTCTACTTGTTCATTACTGAAGTCAGTCCTTGGAATTTTTCTTTGATGGGAGCAAACTCTCAGTGATGTGATGAGGCCAATATTTTGCATCAGGGGTGTGGAAAGAAGGGATGAAAATAGGAAAAGAAAGTCCTTGCTTAGCTTACTTTTATTTATAATCTCTGAGCTCCTCTATATTCTTTAGATTAATTGTACTCTTAAATTCCATTTTGGTTCTAAAAATATTGAAAGTTTCTCTTTACCTCGTGGATGAAGAACTTAGAATGATATTGCGTTCTCTGTAGAAAACTGGGTATTTCACAAGGTCCCATGTACTGAGTGGCTGTTTCATGACAGCCATTCATCACATGGCAATATTGTAACATAGCTGGTGCTAGGTTTATGTATATTATATGATAAATTTCATAGTGAGGGCTGGCAAGATGGCTAAGTAGCGCTTGCCTGGGAAGCACAAGGGCCTGAGTTCAATCCCCGGTTTGAAAAAATATAACAATTTTTCAAAAAATTATTATATTTTGAAAAAATATAACAATTTTTCAAAAAATTAATATATTTTGAAAAAATATAATAATTCCTTGAAAAATAATAATTTATAGCCAGAGTTTGTAAGACTGGAGAAACTTTTGTGATTATTCTATGTACACCATGTTATGGATCCTACAATAACTTCAGGGCAACAGTATAACTTGAGAGCAGTAATTACATTTCATCCTTGAAAAATGTAAGATATGATCGCATGTATATTAATTTTTATGCTTAAAATACGGGCCAACATTTACATTTTCTTGAAAGAAAATATTAACACTCTAAACACAGCGCTATGCTTTATGCACTGTTTGAATTTTTTTTTTCTTTTTAAATTAGGAAAAAATAAAAGCTGCATGTTGAATAGAGTTCATGCATTGTTTTAATGGCTCTATAATAAATGTCCAGACTGCGCAGCTTAAAACCAATTCTGGGGCCAGCCAGATAGCTCAGCACACTAAAGTGTCTGCTTAGGCAGAGCATAGCAGGTGGGGTTGGATTCCTGGAGTGCCATGCTGGTCCTACCCCCACGGTGTGCTGAGAGGGCAGTTGAGACCAGGCATGGTGGCCTGCACTTGTAATCCTAGCACTTGAGAAGCTGGAAACAGGAGAATCACTGTGAGTCCAATCTCTATGGTGAGACCCTGTACTAAATACAAAAAAAAAAACCCAAAAAGCAGCTCTGGAAGCTAGCATTCTGTGCCATGGCATTGACTGTGTAAGGTGCTGGCAGTGTTGATTTCCTCTATCTCTGTTTCCTCATGTTCTAGAAGCTGAACATTCCAATTCTCACATGACTTACTCATATATATATATATATATATATATATATATATATATATATATTTTTTTTTTTTTTTTTTTTTTTTTCCTGACCTCCTGGGGACTGAACTCAGGCTCTTTTGCTTGCCAGGCAAGTGCTTATTCAACTGAGCTATCTCCCAGCCCCCAATGTATGGTATTTGAATAGGACATAATTCATAGTAGTTGGCGAGTTCTCAGTTGGTACTAAGAAACCAAAAGACTGGAAAATACTGTTGACCCTCTGTAGCTGCATACAAAAGCATGGACTCATGGAACCACAGCTGGAAAATGTCAGGAAAATATGGGTATATCTAGACTGGCCAAGTACAACAGGTTCTTTTTTTCTGGTTATTATTCCCTAAACAATACAGTGTATGAAGTATTTACATAAAATTTGCATTGTACTGGCATTTCAATAATGGGGACATGATTTGTATATTTGTATTCTATAATGAGATGTTTGTAGGTTCCATGCAACTACAATACCATTTTATATAAGTTCACATCTGTGGAGGTCTTAGAGCTAACCCTTGAGTGTAATGAGGGATGTCTATACACAAATACTTTGGAAATAGGCCAAATAAAAATTTGGAATAAAAATTTAAAAGCAACCTGGAAGTTAGTACAGTGTACACCTGTGTTGCCAAGCTCCAGAAACTGAAGTGTGGCAAGCATCTCAATTCAATATAACCAGAAATCATCATAATTTATCATTGTTTTTTTCCTTTTGAGTTTTTAATTTAATATATTTAGATATGACCTAAAGTGTGAATTGAGAAAATCTTTTGAAGACATCTTGTCTATGATCCTCTGTATATCATACTGCATCCAGTTAAGAGGAATTATGTACTATTTCACTATATTGGTGCTAGTTACTGAGTGGCCAAATAAACATGGATTTCGGCACTCAATTGATGTTAAGCACCATTTTTATAGCATGAAAGGTGATCAATGAAATGTTAACAATGTCCGCCTTTATATTACCTGTAAATGTGTAGATGCATTTTCTTATGCTAACGCACTAAGGGAAGAATCCAGTCTCCCACAAAATCTTTTGCATGTTTTGTACATTGGTAAAGGCAGAAGTGTCAGGACTGTATTGTTAATGTAATCGATTAACAGAGTGTCCTCTCCTATGCCTGCAGTCCTAGGCTAAATTTTGCACACTGATTGCTGGAGAGAAACACTTTATTTACTTCCTCTGCTCTTTCCACATTGCACATTTACAAACATGTTTGCACACATTCAATATTTGAGGTTGTGCTTGGTTACTTTCTATGAGATCCAATAATGAAGTTTCTCTTTCTCCCTCTCCCCCTCTCTCTGTTTTCCAGGTCTCCCATAAATGGTTCAGGCAATTGTGCTTTTGTTAGTGCCACTGGTCTAGACACTAGCAGATGCAATGAGACAAGGAGATATTTGTGCATCAGGAAAAGCTACTGTGCTTAGAATTGTGCTACACTGAGAATGGAGAGAAACTTCCATTTTTTGTGCATTTTAAATTCATATGGATATATTTTCTTCCTCTCAACATGCCTTAAGTGGGGTAAAATTTAAATAAATTTCATTCAAATTTAACTAATTGATAAGAAACTTGGGAATTAAAAGTTTTACATGGTGGTGCTACACTACTTAAGTTTGTGTACTCACACCGAGGGTATCAAGCCCGCAATGCCTCAAGCACCAGAGCGGAAAGGGACTGAAAGGGACAGAACGGAAGAGGAAAAAGCAGCAATTCAAAAACACAACAGAATGGAAAGCAACTGAAAGGACAGAGAGGTTTTTCTACCTTTTGAAATTGAGCTAAATTTGTCTAAAAGAGGAAAGAGAGGGACAGTTTTATGTGAACATGACCAGCGCTTCACAAGTAATAGTAATGTGTAACTCATTTAGAATTTGGAAAGAAGACCCACAGGAGAAATACTCAGAGGCTGATTAGGTACCTTGTACGGCTATTAGAAACCAAATTTCTTGTAAATAAAATATGGAGTAGTTGACAACTCTCCACAATTCTGTACATTCTTATTCTAGTTACTAAGTGGAAGAATCACTTAAATTAACTCGATTGCCTGTTGTCATTACCCCATCTTTCTGCTTCTTCTCCTCTTCCTTATTTTCCACCTCATGCTCCTCTTCTTTTTCTCTTCCTTTTTCTCCCCATCCTCTTCATTCTTTTCTATCTCTTCCATCTTGCTCCTACTGTTCTGGTTTTTCCCCTTCTTTCAGTACCACTTTTCTTTTTTTCCTTCCTTCCTCCTCCTGTCTGAACTTCTTTATTGCAGTGTCCTTTAGCTCTCAGTGTGTAGCCACACAGCCCTTGGGTATTTCTACCTTTCCTACTGCTCAGCTGGCCTTCATCTGTATGGCTCTCGGAGGCCATCTGGAGCCTTTCAGCAGCTTTGAGCATCTCTTCAGTGTATTCACAGGCCTCAGTGGGTCTTGCCCTTGCACTGTTCTTATACTCTAGCTCATTTCCAAAGCCCTGTGGCTGCCATGCATGCTCAAGACCAAAATCCTAAGTATGATACATTCTTGGCACAGTCTGTTTATCCCATTCTAGTGACTTAAAAATCACAAAAAGGCAGAACAATCAAAGCTTTATTGTGACCCTCAGGGCAACACAAGGGGGGCAGTGCTCAGAAGATAGCCCTCTTGGCTTAACTGGAAAAGAGTGATGGAGTTCTGCTCAGGGCAAGGTTGGGTCTGGCGAGCTCATTGTTCTGCATTTCTTGGAACTATTTTGGGACTTTGATTGTAGTGGGTGGAGTCATCTACCCAGATGACAGAAAGATAACATCTGGGATAGGTCCATTTGGAGCTTGCAGTAGCCAGTGAAGTATCTCCCAGTGTGGCCATGGGCCATGAGCCGGACAGAGTGTTGTCAGTTGCCTGATGACAGCTCCTGTGAACTGTAGAAGTGGCTGCTGGGCAGCTCCTACTGTTTGCACCTGAACTGGCAAACCGAAAGTTTCAAACACCACTACTTTCCAAGGCATTCTAGGAGAAGCTGCTGGTGTTTTATTGTGACACAATAGGGTTGGGAACGTGGGGGATGATGGCAGTGGGGCCCCGTCCCTCCCATAACTTTGTCCCATCAGAACAGATGTCCAGCTGCTCCTCCAGAGACTGCAGCAGCACCTGATCAGACAGGAGCAAGGGAGGAGCATCACAGACATGGCTTCTGTCAGCAAGAAGGGGCAAGCAGCAGTGCAGGGCGCTGTACAGACAACCTCAGTGGTGGCTGAAGACAGTGGTGGCTAGTGTGGGGTCACCTCAAGGAAGCAAAGGGGAGATGTGATGCAGGTGACTGAGGTAAGACCCATGCTGACGTCTCAGTTGGGCCTTATGTTCATAGCTCTTCATGACTTGAAAATTAGTGATGATTTCTCTGTGTTCTAAAAATGATGGAGCTTAGATTTCTGTAATACTTATACAGAGTTCTGAGGAACAGAATAAGAGTTAATATCTGACCAGAAATAAGATTTCTGAGGGCTGGCAGTGTAGCTCAGTGGGCTGACTGCTTGCTTAGGTAAGCACAAGGACCAGGGTTTGATCCCTGGCACAGCATGCCACGCTGGACCCACCCTGGGCGTAGGGAGGCAGAAATCATAAGGATCACTATGAGTCTGAGCTGCATAGTGAGATTCTACAGACACACACACACACACACACACACACACACACACACAGCTAAAAGCAAAAAAAAAATAACATTTCTGCATTTTAAAAATATTTAACTTTAGCCTAGCCTTATTGTCCTCATTTGTGTATTTATAAACATATTGAGCAATTCCGTTTCAATATTGACTTATACTATGAACCATAAGTATTTTTATTCAACAGTAGTTCACTTTTAACTTTTTAAAATCATTTATTTATTTCATACAGGGTATTCCTTGGACTTGTAGGGGTCCTCCTGTCTCAGACTCCCCACCACTGGGATTACAGGCATGAGCCACCACACCCAGTTTTGGTGGCCTTCATAGCATGTGGTACTAGGATTGAACCCCAGGGCCTTGCACTTGCCAGGCAGGTGCTCAGACCACCAAGCCATCTCCCCATCCCAACAGTGAATAATTTTCTTAAGTGAGCAAATTACGTGTTAGATGACATACATAAGATAATCTTAAAATGATAAAACCACTCTTGAAATTGAATTTTCTCTCATACACACCACAGAAACAATCTATATGAAAAATAATATAAAAATAATGTTCTGTATTACAAAATTACTTTTTTATATTCTCTGGATGGACAGTAATTTTGTATATAAGATATATGTTACCAAATTAAACACATTTGTTAAAATGTGATTAACGGGCTATGGAAGAACTCAAATTTCCTAGTTCTTCAGATTACTGTGCTGTGAAATATGACCACTGTCATTAAAGGAGAACGTGGAATGGGCTTGTTCCCATCCAAAGGGCAGGCTTGATGGATCTGTTACTGGCGGCCCCTGGCACAGTAATGATCATGCCGAAGGGTGGTGTCTCACATCTCCTTGTCGTGAAGACGCCACCATGTTGTACTGAGTTGGAAACTACATTAGTGAGCCAGAGGGATCAATGGTGGTGTTTAAGTTAACAAAGAGATACAGGGATAAACTCCGTGATGACCAGGAAGGACAGCAGTTTCAACATTGAAAAGAGCACACCTTTCATTCTAGGTGAATGTGTACCATCTGCTTCTGGTTTTCTCCAGCAACAGTACCTGGTGTGGACCTTTCAGTCATCAGATCATGGTACCGTGCCTTCTCCTCCTCCTCTGAGTTTATTCAAATTTCCATTCTTAGTGATGTTGTATGACAACTCTGCTAAATTGCAGCTAATGCCCTCACTCCTTAATATTATTAATCAAGTTTAACTGTTATCTTCAGAGTAGGTGCCCAAATCACCAGATACAAGCATGTGAAGTTGATCAACGAATAAAAGCCAGTTCCTTTCAATTAATTAATAGAAATTGAGTATAAGTGCCTTCCATATATTCCTTACTATTTTTGTCCTTTCCCCCATCCCAGTTGTTCTTTTCTTTTGAGCAGTTTCTTTTCCTTTCACAATATGTATTGTACATTTTGGGTCTTAATTTACTGTTTCATGTTCTTAGACTAAGGAGACAATACTGTGTTTACACATGTGAGTCTGGTTTGCTTCACTTATGAGTACAGTCTCTAGTTGTATCCATTTACCTATAAAAGCCTAGAGTTCATCTTTCTTTATAGCCGAGTAATACTCCATTGTGTAAAAAGTCATCTTTTTTTAATCCATTTCTCAGGTGATGGTTATTTATATTGCTTCCAAGATTCAGCTATGACAAATTGTGCTGCTATAAACATGGGTGCATACATGTATCTGTGAAGTGATACATGTTCTTCTGGAAAAAGATCCACAAGGGGAGCAGTTCGACTGAGTGGAACCTCTAATCTTAGTTTTCTGAGGAATCTCCACACTGATTTCCATACTGGTTTTTCTAGCCTACACTCCCACCAAAAGTGAAGAAGACTTCTTTGTTCCCTATAGCCTCCTTCGGGTTTGTCATTAGTTGACTTCGTGATGGCCATTCTTTCTGGGAATCTCAGTGTTGTTTTAATTTGCATTTCTTGAATAATCAGTGTTGTTGAACATTTTTCATGTGTTTAATTGCCATTTAAATTTCTTTCTCTAAGAAATGTGCGTTTATCTCTGATGGCTATTTTTTGATTGGGTCTTTGAATTTCTTGTCTGATTTAAAAATTTATTTATATGTTCTACATAGAAGTCCTTTATCTGAGGGATAGTCAGCTATAATTTTTCCCTAATTCATGTTTTATTTTTACTTTGTTGATGATTTCTTTTTTTTTCTTTCCAGAACTGGGGATTGAACTCAGGCCCTTGTGCTTGCCAGGGAAGCACTTATTCCACTGAGCCATCTCCTCAGCCCCTGATGATTCCTTTTGACATGATAACTTTTCAAAAAGATGAGTTCCCAGTTAATGATTTTTTGAAGTATTTCCCATGCAGTTTGGTTTTTGTTCATATCTCTATGTCTTCAAGATTTCTACCCATTTCCTCCTCCAGCAGATTTAATATTTTTGTTTTAATGTTTATATCTTTAATTCGTTTTGACTTTAGATTACTGCATGGTGATACACATGGGTCCAATTTTAGTCTTCAGCATGTAGAAAGCCAGTTTTTCTAGCAAAATTTATGAAAGTGTCTATTTTTCTTCCAGTGAGCATGGTTGGCCCCTTTGTTAGAGATAAGGTGGTTGAGTGTGTTTGTGGTTTGTGTCTGCATCTTCTAATCTGTTCCACTGATTCTCAGGTCTTTTCATGATCATGTTAATTTTATCATAGAAGCTTTATGGTATAATTTCAAGTCATGAAGTGTTATGCCTTCTGCTTTGTGTTTATCTAGAATTGCTTTTTATATTCTAGTTCTCTTCTGGTTTCAGATGAATTTTAGAGTTGTGTTCTCTAGATATGTGAGGTAAGCTTATGGTATTTTTTTATTGAGATTGCATTAAATATGTAATATTTTGGCCATTTACTCAATGTTCTTTTTATTCATGAGCAAGAAATATCTTTCTGTTTTCTGAAATCCTTTTCAATATTGCTTTCACAGTTCTGAAATTTTCTTCTTATATTTTAAAGAGATATATGTTTTACTTCATTTGTTAGATTGATTCCTAATTATTTCAATTTTTTGGTGTTATTGTAAACAGTGTGGTTTCTTTAATTTCTCTCTTAGTAATTTCATTGTTTGTGGACAGGAATGCTATTGATTTTTGAGTGTTAACTTTGGGTCCTGAATTTGCTCATTAATTCTAGAAGTCTTTTGGTGGAATTTTCCTGGGTTTCTATGTAGTAGTGTACAATACCATGTCATCTGCAAATAATGATAATTTCACTTCTTCCTTTCCAATTCTTAACCCTTTTATTCCTCTCTCTTGTCTAATTGCTCTTGCTAATGTTTCCAGAACTATGTTGAATAGGAGTGGTGCTAGTGGACACCCTTGTCTTGCTCTTAATTTTGTAATAAAAGCTTTAAATTTTTTGCTCATTTAATATGATGTTGCTTGTTGCTTTGTCATAGATAGCTTTTATTGGATCGAGTCAATGACCATTTGTTCTACTTTTCGGTAAGGTTTTTGCCATGAACAAATGTTGAGCTTTATTAAATTTTTTTTTCTGCATTTATTGAGATGAACATGTAACTTTTGTCTCTGGCTTTGTTGGAGTATACTGCAGTTATTGATTTGTGTATATTGAACTATCCCTGCATCCCTGGGATGAGTTCCATTTAATTATTGTGTATAATCTTGACCATTTGGTACACTCTGTATCCTAGTGTTTTATTGAGGAGTTTTGCACCTCTGTTTTATAGGGAGATTGATCTGTGGTTTTCTTTTTTGTTTAGGTCTGTCTCTGGATTTGATAGCAGAGTAATTTTTGCCTCCTGGAATGAATTAAGAAATTTGTTGCTTCCTTTTCAATTTCTTAAAGAGTTTGGTGAATATTGGCATCAAATGTTCACTAAATTTCTTATAGAATTCAGCTCTGAATCCATAAAACCTGGGTTTTTCTTTGTTTGTCAGTTGTTAGTTATATTTTCAATTTTATTCACTGATATTGGGTTATTTAGATTTTTTATGGCCTCTAGATTCAACTTGGGTAATTCATGTTTCTAAGAATCTGTCCATGTTTTTTGCGTTTTCCATCCTATGAGAGTAAAGGTTTTTGAAGTAGGTATTGTTCACCTTCTGAATGTCCATAGTAACTATAGTAATTTCACCCTTTTCATTCCTTACTGTATGATTTTTTTCTTTCTTTGTTTTTGGTAAGATTGACTAGGAGTGTATCAATTATATTTGTCCTTTCAAAGAACTGATTTTTGATTCATTAGTTCTTTGTATAATTTTCTAAGTCTCAGTGGCATTATATTTTTTTCTGATGGTTATAATTTCCTCTCTTGGATGGGACTTGGGCTTGACTTGTTCTTCTTTACCCAGAAGCTTGAGGTACAGTATTAGCTTATTTGTATGTACTCATTCTATTTTCCTAATAGAATTCAGTGCTATTAATTTCCTTCTGAGGAGTGCTGTCATTGTGTCCCACAGCTTCTTGTAAGTTTTATTTGCAATTTCACTTGATTTTAAGTATTTAATTTCTTCATTGATTTTATCTGTGACCTCCTGCTTTTTCAGGAGGGTGTTGTTTATTTTCCTTGTGTTAGTGAAGATTTTATGGTTTCTTTTGACAATAACTTTCAATTTTATATCAGTGTGTTCAGATATTATGCATGGCATAATACACTTCTTCTGAATTTATTTAAGCATATTGTATGGTTTAATATATGGTCTATTTTAGCAAATATCTTGTGTGTAGTTGAAAAGAATGTGCATTCTGATGTTGTTGGGTGTAACATTCTGTAAAGGACTACTAATTCCATTTGTTCACATGTTTGGTTCAGTTCTGATTTTTTTTTGCTATATTTTTGTCTAGTTGGTCTATCTCTTTGTGACAATGAGATATTAAGGTCCCCTTTTACAATTGTGTTATTGCTTATTTGATCTTTTATGTCTATTAATATTTGTCATATGTATTGTGGTAGTGTTATATTTGGTGCATATATCCACGCCAGCCTCTGTCACCAGCTCAGTGTGCCCCGGGTGTGGGGCCCGTGCAACATGCGGGACTGAGGATTGAACCCTGGTCCCTGCACTTGCCAAATTAGTTGCTTTGTCTGCTGAGCTATTTTACCGGCCAAGTATTTATGATTTTATCTCTTTCTCTTGAAGTTTTCCCCTAACAAGTATAAAGTGACCATCATCTCTTTTGATCATCCTTAGTTTGAAGTTCAGATTGCCTATAAATAGAATAGCTACCCTGCATTTGCTAGATTCTTTTCACAGGAAGTATTGTTTACCATAACTTTCAGAAATTCAGTCATGAATTTCTTTTTGTGTTACATGTGTTTCTTGTATACAGGATATTGTTGGATTTTCTTTCTTGACCCATTCTGCTTGTCTGTTTCTTTTGATTGATGATTTGTGGCCATTTATGTTAATGGTTATAGCTGATATGTAATGGCCTATGTTTGTCATGTTATTTTTCTGTCCTTGTTTCCCTACTTTCCCCCTCTTGTCTGCTTTTCCTCCTTGGTGGTTTCCTTCTGTTGTTCTTGAAATTGTGGTTGGTTTTGTATCTGTCTAGAATATCTTTCAGTATTCTTTGTAGGGTTGGCTTGGTAGTCATGAATTTCTTCAGGTATCTTTGTAAGAGAAGTATCAAATTTCTCCATTAATTTTGAAAGACAGTTTTTCAGGGTATGTCAATTTGGGGTAAAAGTTGTTCTTTTAGAACTTGAAATACCTCCTTCCAAGCTCTTCTTGAGATGAAGGGATAGCTCAGTGGAATAAGTGCTTGCCTGGCAAGCACAAGTTCCTGAGTTCCATCCCTAGTACCACAAAAAAGTAACAAGCTCTTCTTGATTTGATGATTTATTTTGAGAGGTTTGTCATGATTGTGATTGGTTTTCCTTTATAGATGATCTGTTTCTTTTCTCTACTGACTTTCAATAGTCTATTCTTGTGCTGAATCTCTTGGATCTTGATTATTATATATCTAAGTGTATATTTGTAAACATGGTCATCCAAGAAAACAAAATAAAAAATTTTAAATACAAAATGTCAACACAAAGGAGAAAAATACGATCTGAGACTACCGACCCACTCAAAACATGTCCAGGAGAGATCAACTAGAAGAAATTGGAAGTCAAACACCTGAAACTTCTGAAGTGATAGCAGATAACCTAAAGAAACAATTCCAGAAGGCTACAGAGGAAATCAAGACAAAAATAACCTCTCAGGTAAAAAAAAAAAAAAAGAAGAAAAAAAGAAATGGCAGCCATAATGAAAGAACTGCTTGGCAAATCTAAAGGAGACATACATAAGTGAATAGAGGAGCATAGAAAAACGATAGAATCCTTGAATAAACAATATAGGAAAGAATTAGAATGCATGAAACAGAGCCAAACAGTTATCCAGGACATTAAGAACTGTAGCATCACTGGAATAAAACTGAAGATAGACATTTAGACCATGAAGACAAGATTGCTGCCAGTAACAAGGAACTGAAAAATAACAATTCGACAGCTGCAAAAAAAAAAAAATAATACAAGACTGATAGGCTCAATGAAAAAGCAAGAGTCAACACACATAATATATAGAGACTATTTCCAGCAGTAATAGCAGAAAATTTCCCAAACATGAGAAAAGAATCTGATATACGCATAAGACAGGCATATAAAACTCCAGTTCACATTAAACAAATGTCAGTGTGGCTCACCAAGTCACCCTTGTTGGTAGTGCAAGGTTGAGAGATGGAGTCTCTCCTCTCCCATGTGGCTCAGCAAAGCACACCAAATTTCCCTTGATGGTGTGGATGGGATGGAAGGGTTTCTCCTGGAATCTTTTAAATACAGTTAATCTTCCTGGAATGGAAACCTTTGAGTATAAGTGCTTCCATATGTTTAGTTCATACATATGTTTTGAGTACGTAGAGCCATATCCAACATCTGTTAGACACTATGTTTATTGAATAAAGCAATACACCAATGAATGCACATACATGTATAATTCTAAAGGCAAAAATAATATTAGTGCACAGTAATACCTGGAGGGTGCAGAGCACTCATTCTGTGTTTGAGTCTCATGAAAGGAATGTTTCCAAAAATCTTCTCAGAAGAGTTGACTTGAGAATTTGTCAGGAATTGAAGCTGATTCTCATGCATTACCAGCCTCATAGACATTAAGTGCTGCCTGTAACACAGACACACTTTGCTCTCCATTCTCTTCCCTTTGTTGTGTTATTAGTTACTAAGCCACCTGCTTTATTTTGAGGGGTAAAATTAGGAAGTCATTGTTTCATGGACTTGTGCTTAGTGTTCAACATAAACTTAGGAATAAAGCTATCATTTCCCTGATTCATGTTTTTTTCTCTTGGTTCTGATGTTCACAAGGAAAAAAAAGAACTCTTTTAAATAAATCTTTTCATAAATTATCTCTCCCAACACTCTCAACACTTCTATATTTCAGAATTTTGAGGGTGTCCTAGCATCATAAAATAGGTTCTAATCTTGTTTAGAAAATCAGTGGAGAGATTTTTTTTTGAAGGCCTTGTTTCAGAACTTCCCATCTTTTATAATTTGATGCATATATTTGCCCACAAAATACATTTACTTAAATATAGAAACCTAAGACTGGCATGGTAGTGTGTGCCAGTAATCCTAGTACTTGGGAAGCTGAAAATAAGAGGCTCACTATGAGTCCAATCTGTATAGTGAGACCCTGTACACCCTGTAGTAAATGCATAAAATAAATAAATAAAAATAAATAATAAATATATGTATTCATAATTTAAAAATACAAACTTACAAGCTGAAATTATGCTGCATATATGCACTGTCTTATATTCAAAAATTCAAAAGTGCCTGTTCAAAATATACACACATGTACGTGCATATGTAAATGCATATACCATGTATCAATTTGTCAAGAGAATACTCTCTTAATTGTATACCTAAGATTTAAAATACATGAGAATGAGTCAAAACCAAAAGCAAGGTAGACAATCACATAAGTATAATCCAAAATTTAATTTTTTTGTCTCAGTATAATTATAATTTAGAAAACAAGAAGACTGAATGATGCTGTTAAGCGAGTTTAATACTTATGGACCACTTACACCTCAATAGTAGAACTCACAGTTTTCTTAGTTCTTAAAGATTTGGTAGTCCAGGCCTGGGTCTCAAAAAGAAAACAAATTTCAAATAATCCAAAATATATTTTAATAAAATATAATATAATTTTTGTATGTATTTAGTACAAGGTCTACAGGGTCTGACTACACAAATCAGACTTGTGGTGATCCTCCTGTTTTCAGCCTTCCAAGCACTGGGATTATAAGCGTGCACCACCATGCCAGTCTCAGTCACTGTCTCAGGGTGTCCCAGGGGCTGGGTCAGCATGGCATGCCGGGGATCGAACCTGGTCCCTGTGTCTGCCTAAGTAGGTGCTTTAATGCACTAAGTCATCTGGCCAGCCCTAATATAATTTAATTTTAAATAGCAAAAACAAAAACAAAGTAAAAAGCAAATAGCAGAAACAATGTAGCATAGAACAATACATATGGTATACATTTTCAAAACAAGAGTGACAAATTAACAATCATTATTATATATTTTTATCATCTAATCTGTTGCTCAGATGAACAGATATGGGTATGCAATATTGGAAAAATATTTGAACATTAATGCTTATTTTCAATAAATCTGAGATGATTACACACTTCTCAGAGGACAAAACACAATTGGCAAATAAGTGCATGAAAAAATATTCCACTGCACTGGTCATTTGAGAAATATAAATTAAGATAACACTGAAATACCATCTCAGCACAGAAGAATGACTAATTTGGTGCTGGGGAGGTGGCTCAGTAGAATAACCTCTTCCCTGGTAAGTGCAAGGGCCTGAGTTTAATATCTAGTTCTGCCAAAAAGAAAAACAAATGTGAAGTGCTCGTGCAATTTGGACCCATCACTTTCTGTCTTTTCACCTTTTTTTGGAGGTTTTGTGTTGTAGGAGGAGCAGAGAACAGGAGGTGCACTCATGTTGCTGTGATAACAATTCAGGCATTGAATTCTGGGAGCCACATGCCTCAGAGTCCCTTCTGTTGACTCACATAGCTACTCCAACAAAATGACCCTTGTCAGAAAGCAGACCTGATTTAACTCCTGAAGACTCTAGGCTATGTAATCGAAGCTAAAACCTTCCCAGTGCACTTTTAAAGAACAAAAACCTTGAAACCTTCCAACTACCTTTAATAAAGGTTATGTGAAATCAGGGACTCTGAACAAGAAAATGAATACTCTTCCATATGTCAGAAGATTGTGAACAGTGAAATAAAAAGTATAGAACAAACAGAATTGTCCTAAGAGGTCGTTTTTTTCTCTAAAGAAAACCACTTAGGCTGCAGAGTTGACTTACTTTATACCAATGTATTTGCCTAAATTCTAGGATTTAATGTCTTGGTATGGGCTACAAATTTTACTCTTCTGCACAACTACCCAGAACAATCCCCTTAAGGATATGAGCACAACAATGAAACAGAAGTACAAAAACAAGAATGAATGGCAGGTCTGGGTCTTATACTGAAAGAAAGAACAAGGCATTTTATCTCTGCGACCTAAAATCTCAAGAAAAAATACACATGCTTTGAGGTAGACTCTTCCAATGGAAGGTGTCATTAAATGTCACAGATAACTGGACACATGGGTGTACTCCTAGAATCCAATCTGCTCTAGAGCCTGAGGCAGGAAATCTGTATGAATCCAGGCAATGGAGCAAGATGTGGCATACTAAAAATGTCTAAGGATGTAAGGTTAATGCCCAGTGACAAGTAAAAGTAAGTGAGTAATTGCATGTCTTTGAAATTCTATGAACTTTCAACTAAAAAGCTTGAAGCCCTTCATACTACACGAGACAGCTTAAGTCACCACTATGATACCATTTCTTTCTACACAAAAAATTCTATTGATTAAACTTCTCCTCAACCAAAAGAAAAATGAAATAGAAGAAATTAATATATACTTAAAGTTCTGTGGTTCCTGTATTCTAAATTGAAAATTCTAAGAAGTGAGATTTATATGCACGTGTATGCCAAATAAATACATATACAAACACACTTTTAATTTAGGACCCACTGGTTATGTCTAACCTCCCTTCAACTTCACAACTCCATTCACTTTATCCTTAAATGCTCTTATTTCCTTCAGTGATTTCTCAGGAAAGAAAGCTAAGACATCTGTATTTCCCAGGTTTCTGACATTTAAAAATCTCTAATAACATGCACATGTGCAAACAACTTAGACTTCCTTCAATTTCTGTGAATGCAAATATTAAAGTCTGAATGCAGTTTGCAAAAAAAATCACTATCTAAAGAAAAGACTCTTCTCACACAAAGTGATACTGGAACCCAGTGAGCTGGTGACTCTGCTAAATGTCATGAAAGGCATAAGGCAATTGATCACAACAAAGATTCATCTGGCCCAAAGTATCAGTAGTGCTCATGGTGTGGAGGAAACCACAGAATCTTCAGCTCTGTGTTATCCTGAAGCAATTGTCTATAGACATTGCAACAGAAACTGATTAATATTTGTAGTACACATGTAAAGTAAATATAGTAAAAGCATCCAGTGAATAGCATCCAATAAAGATGAAAATAGGAGGCAGGTCACAGAGCCATTTGAAGAGCTCACCAGATCAAATAGATGGTTGAAGTATCAAATGAAATCCAGGGACCATTCAGAAGCTAGAATGATTTATTTCTTTTGCTTTGAGACAGGGTTTCATTGTCACTGAATTGACTAAATTGGCTGTGAACTAAAAATCCTGATTCCACCTCTCAGAGTGCTGGGATTGGAGTAGTGATTCAACTGCAGGGTTCACAATACATTGTATTCAAAGTTTGATGCATAAATCATATAAAACGAAACTGAAGAGAGAAGAGAAAGAGTAACGAGAATAATATAATTAAAGATACTCAAACTTCAAAATTCTTTGACATCTCAAATATAAAATTTTAGGTCAGTTTGAGAACACCATAGACAGTGAATGTTCATCTTCAAACCTCAAACACTACTTCAAAATAGCTTTTACTTTAAACGATTTTACTTTAGCGGGCTCATATATAGTCCTCAGATATACCACGTATGGATATTCAGCTTTTCTTTGAAATAAAATTCACTTATAAAACATTGATTTTAGCCTTAATATTAACCAGTGAAGTCTGTGATTTTTCTGAACATGTTAATGCATGTATGCTTAGAGACATTTATAGAATCACAGAGCTTTAAATCCAAGATATACCTAAGAATCACCCCATTGGACATTCTTATTTTATGAGGAGGTCATCTAAAACCCAGAGTGATCTGTTTGGGATCTCCACTCAAGTTAATGATAGAGGTGGGCCCAACATACAGGTGTCTGCTTCCTTTTGAAAATATGTTCAGGAAGAATCGGTTGAAAATGGCGGGGTGGTGAGTAGCAGAAAAAGCCTCTCTGAGAACTGGAGGTTATAAAGCATCATAGCATGTTATCTCTTCAATTTTTCTGAAGAGACAAAACCATCCTCAAACATAACATGCATTTAAAATTTTAAATTAATTCATGTTCACAACAACCTCCATAGTCATCATTATATTGCTTTGCTGTGAGAAATATAGCAACTAGAAGAGAAAGTTTAGGAAAAATCAAACATATCAAAAAATCACAATAATTTTTTTTTTCACTCTCAAGTTTGCATAGACAAACATACACACAAAATTTTTCCTCCCATATAATTGTATGCTGCTACCTATATGTGATCACTAAACTCCACTTCTTGGTATGCTCCTTCCTGAGACTCTTACTGGAAACTAGGTTTGGGATCTTTACATGCTGTAGGCAGCAATTAAATTTCAGGAACATTGTTTTCTCTTCCTTGGTAAAAACCCTTCACACATTCCAAGTTCATGTGAATTACATTTTTAATGTCTTTCTTCAACATGCTGAGACTATTTTTAAAACATGCCTGGAGAAAATATCCATTCGTTTTCCCAGTAACATTATGATTTTGTTGTTGACTATCACTTATTTGCATTGTTCAAAATACTAAAACCCTTAAATACCCAATTACCTGTGTGGATGGCAATAGCTGGAAATGATTACCATCCCCAGGGAAAAGCACAAACTATGCTGATTTTGAAGTCTTAGAAATTGCCACTACGATCTGAAAGATGGAGTAAAAGAAGACAAAACGTTTTCCGACATACTCAAGGTCATGTTCTCAGTCAATATTTAATATAAGGTACACACAAAGGCAAATCTTAGAGAAGGGGGAGTGAAGAGCAGATAAATACTTACAATTAAGGATTTGCACAGCCTGAAACTTTGGAGTAAGGATAATTATCTGATTACTAATAGCTCTGGGTGCCCTTAGAGAATGGAAATTTTTTAAAAAGAACCCAACATTGATCAAGAGGACATTGTTCTCTTCTGTTTTCCCCTTAACTCTCTGTCCCAATGGCTCTTATTGGGACAAAGGCTCTTATTCTACTGTCAATGCATCCTTGAAATGAATTCTGAGTAACATAACATCCCAGGTCCACTTCTTAGTCCCCTTCTGTTAGATTTTCCTGCCTTCCCAGGGCCACTTCTTAGACAACTTTTGCTGGATTTTCTTGTAATACTTGACCTAGCTTTTCCCCCCTATTTAATTTTGGACACCATTTCTTTCTGTTCTGCCTTTCCTCTTGTACGACTGCTTCTTCTTCTACTCATCATAAGCTCCTCTTCTTCCACCCAGCTCTTTTCAAACGGAACATTTCCTCGTGTCGTTCTTATTTCTGCTTCTCATACTATCATGCTGCTTCCACATGACACCATGTCTTCCCGTAATGTTACCTGTTGTCTATGTGTAAATAACTTTCAAAACTCAGACCTCTCTCCTAGAACCTTACAATATGTCTCCCACCAGATGGGCACATTTGAGATTCAACTCCGTGTGCCCAAGCTTAAGTCATCATCTTCCCACAGAGATTTACTACTCACTTGTATTATCTACTTGTTTATATAAGTGCTTCAGGGTGAGCTTAGCAAGATGGAGAATCAGCTTCACAGTTAACATCTCTGTAGAAAACTTTTCAATTTGATTCTATTGGCTGATTGTCAGTATTATTTCCTGTGCAACTGAGGCTCTGCTTAGACTGTCCTTGTGGGCACCTACGACTTAAAGATGTTTATCCATTCTATCTTCTAGCTGGTTAGGTACTTTGGTTTTCAAATTACTTCTTTGACCCCTTTTGATTTTTTTTTTTTTTTATATATACGTGATGATAAACAGGGGTCTAGATTCAACTTACTGAGTATGGATAACCTGTTCTCACAACACCACTTATTACAAATGCTCTTGCTCAAGTGTATGCTGTCAGCCCCTTTGTCAAAGATCCAATAGTCGAACGTGCTTGGGACTGCTCTGCATCCTCTACTCTGTTCCTGGACCCTTATGTCTGTTTTTGTGACAGTACTGTTTTTATCAGCATTGCTGATACTGTTCCCATTCTTCCTCTCTTCTCTAAAGGCTTACAGCCATAATATTACAGAGGCACACCTTTACCTGTATTTATAGCACTGGTATTCACAAAAGCTCAGTCTTGGAAACAGTCTCTATGCCCATCCACAGATGAATAGAAAAAGAAAGTGTGTAACTTGTACGTGGTGCAGTACTAATTTGCCATAAGGAAGGAAAAAGTTAAATCATTTTTTAGACAAAGGAAGAGTTGTAGAAAGAAAAAATCAGGATGTGTGTGTATAGACAGTACAGTTGGGATAGATAATGCTGTGCTTCTACATAATTCTATGAGAGGCAAGATCTGCACTAATGGTGGTTGGACAGGATATTATGTCGGCTTTTAGTGCTATGGTCATCCACTAGGTAAATAATTATTGAATCTTTGATATAATTCAGCTATAAAAAA